>JALBUQ010000159.1:0-49306 GCA_024364755.1 Pseudohyphozyma bogoriensis
GCTCCGCCTGGATCTACTGCGGGAGGACTGAGAAGAGGTCACAGTGCGAATGAGACTGGAGGAGGTGGGGGAGGGACGATCAAGAGGACGGGAACGATGCCGATGAGGAGTAATACGTTGACAGGTGGTGGGGGGAGTTGGGCGAGTGGTTCGAGGGTTGGGGAAGAGGAAAGTACAGTGATGGGTGAGAGGGAGATGTCGAAAGTGAGGATCAAGCTGAGGTACAGGGATGATACGAGGGGAATGGTGCGTCGCCTTTTCGTTTTCGCGTTTGTTCTGATCGCAGCTTTCAGAGTGAGGGCGCTGGTTGATGGTGACTGTTCTTGCAGAGTATCTCGCCAGACATGGAGCTGGAGGACTTTGTGGAACGTGTGCGCCGCAAGTTTGAGAGTCCGAGTGATCTTCCGATGAGGTTCGTCCTCCGTTGCCACGGCCACGCCGTTTTCCTCCTGACGCCTTTTCTCCTCCTTGAACGCACCTCTCAGATACAAAGACTCTGACGGGTCAATGGTCAGCATCGTCGACCCCGATGACTGGCAGAGTGCGTCACGGGCTTCCACCATTCATTAATGCCCTCCACGTGTAGCGCTAATCCCCGCCTTTTCATTGTCGTTGCCAGGCGCGCTCGACGAGGCGCGTGAGAACGCAGGAGGTCGCAGTGAGGGGAAGCTCGAGATATTCATTGATCCTAACTAGTCGCCTTTTTTCCCCCTGTCGTTCCCGTTTGCTTCAGCGCTTGTATCGCCATCGTTTCTCCCATGTAACCCCTCCTTCGTTCCCAACCCCTAGCTACTCCCATGTAATTCCACAGCTACCCCTCATCGTCAAACCTCTCCTGCTGCACAAGAACAAACTACAGCCTCATGTCTGAGCCTGTCCCTTCAATTCTCCGCCCGGTCCAGAGGCCGCGTGTCTCATCCGCCGCAAACCTCTGAGTCTCACCTGAGGCGCAGGGATGAGACACAGGCCTTTCGTGCGCTGAGACACCTGACTTTGGCCCGAGAAGACTTGTTTCCCCCTCGAACACACTCTCTCCTTTTCAGGATACCAGAGTGAAGAAACAGTTTCGTCGACCTTTGTCCCCTCTCGCTGTTCGTTCGGTCGCACGTCAACGGGTTGGGTTCTGGAAGGAAGCTAGGGGCAACGTTTCTGTTCAGAGAAGCCAGGCGCCGGTTGTTTCTCCCCTGTAAGGGCGGTTTCTATCCTCTTTGGGGGTCTCGAGGCAGGAAACAGTTTAGAGAGCTGGAGAGCCCGTGTAGCAGAGGTGCAATGGTGGTACATCAGGGAGGACTGGGACCGCGACCAGAGACGTGACTGACGGTGCTAGCTCAAAAAGCTGGAACGAGGCCTGTGATCCTCCCTGGCGCTCGCCTTGCTCTTTTGGGGTGGTGAGCCAGGAAACACTTTCAAACTCCCCCTTTCTCTGTCAGTTTCTTGGATGTGAGTTGGCAGCCTCGAGCGCCGGTGAGGACTGTGGCGAGGAACGGAGGTGGAGCGGAGAAGAACTTTGTGCGTAAGAGGTCTCTCCCGTGCTGCTTTGCTAACTCGTTTGGGATGAAGAGTGAGGAAACAGTTGTCAAAGAGTACCCTACGTTTCGTTTCCTGAGACCGAAAGCGGAAGGTTCAACGGATCCGCGACACGATGGATGCATGCCGACGAAAGTCGTCTGGGCCTCAGTGCGCTGACGTGCCCCCAGCTCGAAACGCCTTTCGACCTGAATCGCAAAGCGGGAGCAAGCCCTGATAGATTGAGGCTCATAAAACATGTGTCAGCCTTTACCTCTGCTCCTCAGTCATTCCGCATCCTCTCCCCAAAGCTGCTCGCCGCTCTCCAGCTCCGGAACGACGAAACCCTGCTTGAGCGCCGAGTTGACGATCGCTCGCCTCCTGTAGTCCGGCCAATAGTCGTCAACCGAGTACTCTGCCTTCGAGTGGCGAGTGAAGGGTTTGCGAAGGGATGGAAGGTGGATGAAACGAGCGTCGTACTCCTCCTCCTCGAGCGAAGCGTCGTCCGAGGCGTCGGGCGAGTCGATTTCGAAGTACGGGTCGATGGTGGTAGCCGAGAATGGCGGGAAAGTGGAAGGCAAAGCGAGTGTAGGTTGAAAGGTAAAGAAGTGGTCCTCGTCCTCGAATTCGAACTCGTAGTCGGTTTCGTCGTCGAACCTCATCGCCATCAACGATTCTGGCTGCTCGTCGGCTTCGTCCTCGATCTCGATCTCGTCCAGGCTGAGATCCTCCCCTGAAGCTGAACCTGACTTGAGATACTTGCACGTCGCTTCGTCGTGAGGCCCATCCTCGTGTGAGCTCGCCCGAGTCGATCCTTCCTTCTCGACGGGCTCGAGGGCGCGAGCTCTGGGAGAAGCGTCGCACGCGGCTGTCGCCTCAACAGCCCTGTTCGGCGAAAGTTGGACGATAGATAGTGAGATTTCTTTGAGGGCGGGGATGGTGGAAGAGGGCGAGGTGGGCGTAGGGGAGAAGAAGGTGGTGCTGACTCGCGCGAGGACGGTACGAGAGGCGACGGCTTTGAACGGAGAACGGGCGATGCGAGCACGAGAGTCGAGCTTGGAAGTTATGATGTATGTAGTAGTGGACGTGATGAAGGTGACGATGAATTCAACGAGCGAGAATGGGCCCGAGACGAGCGAGGCGAGGAGGTCGAGCATGCGCGGGCGCGCGCGCGTGAGTCGTGAGAAGAGTGCGACGAAGGACGATTGGTGGTGTAGCGAGGGTGAAATTAGTGAAAAGTTTGAGCGCTTTCTGGCGGTGAGGCTGGTGGACGAAGGTGGGACTCTAAGTGAAACGAGTGGATGGTGCGAGCAAGGGAGCGGTCCGGCCCCAAGTCGACCAACAGGCTCGGAGCACCAGCAACCTTCCACCACCCTACGTGTCACCTTTCCGTCACTTGTTTTATCCTCAATCACCTACAAATCTGTCGCCAATCGGCCCGTGCATGCACGATAAGGATGAGGGATAAGCTAAAAGCTGACGTGGTCGACTTGACGGACCCCGGCCGCGCTCCTTGCCCCTCCTACGGAGAGCCGACGACAGGAGGATCGGCCTCCTCGCTTGGCAACACAATCTGCAGAAGGATTTTAATCTACTCTGCAATGCAATCTCTTCCTCTGCCTCTCACTTCTCGCTCCTTGACATCCTTCTCCTTCTCCGAGCGCTCCGGCTCGCCCCAGAACCACCGTGAACGTACAGGCTCAGCGACCACATGCCGAATAAGGGTGAGCATTCATTCGGCTGGAAAATGCACTGCAAGTCGTGAAGCCTAAGACTATTCGTAAAGACTACTTTCCACTCCCAGATGCTCGGCCTGCCGGGACAAGGCCGCCAGTCGTTTTGGACCCCAAGGCAGCTCGTAAAGCGAGCTTCCATGCCGCCAATAAGCGACTCTTCTTCCTTGATCTGGGTCAGTTTCATCCTCTCAGAGCTCCGAGCTCTTATCCTTGCTGACTGTATCAGTCTGTGCGATACAGATGGAACCCTCGACGTCTCTCGTGCCCGCGCAAGCCTCGCAACGCTCTGCCAGAACCCCAAGAACGTCGTTAACATCGTCAGCAACACGTTCCACGAGATCGGTCCTCGGCTCCAAAAGCCGAATACAAAGAAGAAGAAAGATGATAGTCTCGTGGGCAAGCTGGGACCGATCCCGGGTCTCTGGTTGTGCGACTTTCGGGGCAGGTCTGGCTACGCGGATCAGATCGAGCGGGACGACAAGGACGTGTTCAGGCATACGACACAGGTTCGATTCGCGTGGATGGAGGACCTGAAGGTGGAGATGGCAGGTAAGTGGAACGCTGCCTTTTACTTGCCTCGAGTCTTCTCTCTGAACATGTACCTTGCTCATCTATTCTTGCTGCAGCTTACGCACGCAGGCTCGAGATTGAGGGGACGGTGTCATGCTCGTTTCAGGGCAGGCCGTTTGAAAACACACGCAGCTGGCCGCTGGTGGAATTTGTGCCTGATGACAAGAACGCAAAGAAGGCGAAGGAAAAGTTGAGCACGTGTTCGTCAGACTTACGTTCCCCTCCTTCACTCAGCGCTGACCGGAGCTCTTCTGACGATAGTGCGAAAGGAACTGAACGCGCACATAGCAAAGCGGTTCCCTGACGTGTCCAAGAAGTGTCCTCGAAACATCATCGTGTTTAAAGAGAAGCACATGAAGTCTGATATAGAAGAACGAAGGGTGGGTGTTGCCCGGTGCCTTCCCATGTCCACGAACGCTGATGAAGACTGATCCAAAGGGGGACGGGGTTAAGCAATAAACTATCATTTTCTCTACGTGCTCGTTGCTGACCTTTTTCCTCACTACCGATAGAGTGTAGTGGTCGTTGGGGCATGTCAGAAAGACGATCCTGTGTACTATCAACTGAAGGCCCATCCTGATGCCGACTGGTGCATTGCCGCTGGTGATACTTATGTCAGTGACCTTCCATCTGCTACTCCAGCTAAAGAAGCAGTGACCAATCCTCCCTGACATTGACAGCCCGACGCGTACATGGTATGAACCTCTGTCTGTTTCACGAAACTCCACCCTTTCACGTGTTTCCTACCAGTTCAAAGCGATCGACGACGTCGCTGAGACCCGTCAAGTCCCCGCAACGCCGGAGCACCCCCGGAGCACCGCTAGCCTTCTCAGACCCGACAACATTGCTCTAATTCAAGTGCTCAACCCCGACGTAAAGCGACACAAAGACCTCCCGTGAGTTCGCTCCCAACCTCGTTATCGCTCGAAGTCGATCCGAACCTACGTCTCCAGCTACCACACCGTCAAATACGCAAGAGGTCCAAAAGAGTTGGCGGAGGAGCTGGAACTATATGCTCATTGGAGTGCGGAAGAAATGGAGATGCTTGCGCGACAGAGTGTGGGACAGCACCAGCACTACGGACACGCGTACCAGACAATCCCGCCGGCGACGCCGAGTGCCTCTTGGCCGTTGCCCCCACATCAACTTCCATTTCCCGGTCACGAGACCGATTCTAGCAAGCCTTTCTGATAGCCCTGCTTGGATGTACAATTGTTCGGTTGTCAATAGAGATTAGGGTGTATCGGTCCAAACGACACGTCGTCGAGATCCAGTCTTGTTGAACCAATCACGGACATCTCTCCTTCGAAGGCGCCAGTCAAGGCTTGGATGATGCATGTCCATGTTCCTCATACATCCACCTCTACCCCCTCCTCTACCCCCTCCTCCCTCTTTCCCCTCCCACCTCTCCCGTTCTCACTCCCAACCGTCTCAAAGTTCAACCATTCGCCGTACGCGTTCGGCGCCTCCCCTCTCACATACTTCTCCACCGTTCTCTTGATCACCGCGCTCCAACTGAGGTCGCCTTCCTCCTGGTTGACTGATGCAGCCGCACTGAGCCTCGTCTGCTCCGTTTCAAACCGAGGGCCCAAGTCTGGGAAATCGCGAGCGGGGTCGAATTTGAGCCACCTGCAAGCGAGGAGAGTGAGAAAAGCCAAAGATAGGAAAGTTTGTGAGTATTTGTTATCGAAGAGAGGTCGAGCGAGAGGACGAACCAGAAGTTGTGGAAGTGGTAAGAAAAGGCGCCTCGGAAGAAACCTTTGAAGCCAAGACTTTGCGGTGATGCAGCGATAGCCTTCGGAGGCTCGAAAAAGTCCTCGAAACTGGATGTACGTCGCATCAGCTCTTGCAATTGAATCGAAAGAGTGACGAAAAACGTACACGTGGAACTTCGGAAATGCGGGTCTGTCGATCTGGTAGTCCTCACTACTCGCAACGTCTTCTTATCAGCAACACCCATCAATGAGAGAGGAGCAAAGGCTGGACGCACACGTTCAGCCATGCCGAGTCGAACAGCGCGTCCGGCAGCCTGAGGAGCAACTCCTCCATTCTCGCCTCCTTCATATACCGGCTCACCGTCATCGGATGGAAATCGTTCCCATTCGCGATTGCCGTCTTGAAGATCGTGCTTCCCAAGGCGCTCCCTCCTGTCGTTCCAGCAATCCACATCAGCACTGAGCTTTCACGCTTCGAAAAAGAACGCTACTCACTCGCCATCTTGAGCACCGCCGTGTTGTACAACTTCAACCTACTCCACCTGTACGCGAACGCTCCAGTCCACCCCCACAGCTCCTCCCAATCCCTAAGGAAAACCGTGTCCGCATCGATATAGATCCCACCAAACCGATGACAGAGGACGAAGCGAGCAATGTCGCTCAACACCGTCGAGAGACGGTCGTAGTCCTTCTTCGAAGACGAGCCGACTCGGTCGAAGAGAGGGTCTGAGAGGTGGGTTGAGGTTTTGGGTTCTGAAGGGTCGGGAGAGGACGCGTCGGGAGGGGAGTCGACGGAGTCGACGAAGCGAGAGAGTTCGTCGTCGGAGACTTCGAGAGGGGGGCGAGCGGCGATGTCCTCGTCGGTGGACGAGTCGTCGGGTTTGCGCTCTTTTATGACTGGCGGTCGAGGTGGTGATGGCGGTGTGGGTTTCGCCTTTTTAGACTGTAGAAGGGCCCACGTCAGCGATGCGACTCTGGAGAGGAAAGGGAACAAACGCACCTTATAATGCTTCCCATGACTATTGAACAGCTCCATATTCCTCCATCCCTCCATCTCCTTCACCCCGTCCAACTGTTCACTCGTGTTCCACAGCCTGAACTTGACGCTCTCCCTGAATCTCTCATCCAACAACGGCCGACTCCACTGATTCCCCTCCAGCTCTCTCATCATCTTCCTCTCAGCCCTACTATCAACCTCACTGCTCGCCGCTCCAGGGTTGATCCAGATCCACATCTGCGGTCGACATACTCCATGTTCCGGTCGTGAGCCGAGAGGGAGATGGAGGGAGAGTCGCTGAGTGTAGAGGAAGGAGAGGACAGCGATGTAAGGCTTGTCGGTGAAGGGACCCGCCCAGAACATGTGGAATATCCGGGGATTGGAGGGATCGCAGGAGGGGTCGGCGGTAGGGTGGGTCGGATGGGGTGGGAGAGGCGAAGGAGAGACGGTGAAGCGGTGGCGGATGGAGAGGAGGGTGGAGAAGGTTTTGGAGGCGGAGCTGAGGATGGATGAGATGTCCTCTGTGGGTCCAAGGTTTCAGTATAATGGTGTAGGTTGAGAGTCTGAGAGAAAGAGAGAGACCGGAAGCGTGGTGGAGCGTCGTGCGTTCGCTTTGAGACGGCCGCGTGTTCTCTGGCGGGTGATACGAAGGCAGAGGAACAAACGAGTGCTCCCACCCTGTCGTGTTCCTGTACAGCCCATGATCCATCCCAGCATTGATCCGCAAGAACTATATCGCCAGCATCAACCAGACAGAAAGCCACATCAGCGTCCCGACTCTCCATCAAACAACAAAGGACACCTCTCCGCGCGCGCGACCAGAAATCATGCACTCACCTCCAAGCAATCCCTGACGTACTTTCCTGTCCCGAAGTCACAATGGTCCATCACAACATCGAGATCTATCGCGCTGCCGGCAACCGGTCTAGGCGGGTACGGGCTCCTCGCGACGTCCTGATACTCGGGCAGCGGCAAGTACTTCCTCCCCGCTCCAGCTCCAGCAAAGCTCCTTCCCCTATCACCGTAGCTCGGTGGTGCCGCAGGGTTGTACATCCCTGCAGCCCTCTTGCCGCCTCTGAAGGTCTCGACGATGCTCCTCCTACTCGGATACCTCCCGGCGGCGAGTTCCCATCGCCAAACGCGCTCGACCTGTTCCTTCGAGAGGACGAGTGAAGATTTTGGTTTGAGGAAGTAGTAGAGAGTAAGGATGAAGCACAGGAGGACGAGGAGGGTGCGTCGTGGAGGGGGAGGACGGCGGAGGACGGGGTATTTGCGCTGGAGCTCCTTGCGGTAGATGGACAGCGTCGCGAGCGAAAACAGGCGGAACTTGGCGTTGCTACGTCCTTTTGGTGAGCTCGAGCGCGACTTGGACGAGTAGAACGGCCGGGAGGGCGACGAGAGCGACGGCGAGGCAGAGTGCGACGGCAGCATCTCCCGTGCTTGCTGCTCGACGTCGAGCTGGCCAGCTGGACGAGCTAAGGGTGTAGCCGAGCTCGGGTCCTGCTCCGTCCTGACACAGAAAGTCGCGTCGAACACGAGTCGAGATCTATCGAGGTTACAAAGGGAAGGAGCGACGCGTCGGCGACAAGGACGGGTCAAAGTCCGAGGAAGTCGCGCACAAGCGGGAAGCCACGTTGTCAGGCCCAGCTCTCGCGTCCTGCGGCACAGACGAATGAAGCGTGCTCCTTTGCTTGTCGCTACATCGTGCTTGGTCGCAACCCTCACACTTTACACTAACTTTTCGTCAACCAGTGCGTACTTTTGCTCTCATAGCCAAGATCCACCAGCTGACCGAAGCTTTCGGGTTTCCCCCAACGTTTGTTTGCTGCTGCTGCCAGTGCCCATCCAAACCGACATCAACTCTGTCACCATCACTTACGGCTCGTCGTCGGCCAAGATTGCGCTCCAGGGTGCGACTGTGTACTCGTACATCCACGCCGGCAAGGAACGCCTCTTTACGTCGTCCAAATCCGACATCGCTGGCCCCGCTGCTATCCGCGGGGGGATCCCAATCTGCTGGTGCGTCCCGCTCTGTCCCAGAATCCGCGAAAGGAAGCTGATGCATGTTCTGAGGGAAACAGGCCCATTTTTGGACCTCCACCTGCGGATGATGCGAGGTTCAACAAGATGAAGCAGCACGGCTTTGCGCGTTCGTCCAAGTGGGGCTACGTTGCTGGCCAGAGCGGCGAAGTCTCGGATGGCATCAAAGCCGTCTTTGGTTCGTCACATTCCTCATCATCTACTGTACCCATGTCATGGGCTACGCTGACCTCCCGGCGCGCCCCCGTACGAACCATGTTGCAGTCCTCGAGCCCGAAGAGTCCACGACGGAGCTCTACGCCCCCCAATTCCACCTCACTTACATCGTCACCCTTACCTCCACCTCCCTGACTGTCCTCCTCTCCGTCCACTCCCCGACCGGCACCTACTCCTCCTCCAACCCCCTCCGCTTCCAAGCCCTGCTCCACTCATACCTCGCTCTCCCCGAGGGTGTCTCCCCTCCCGAGGTCACTGCTACGCCTCTCACCGGGTTGACTTACGCCGATAAGGTGCAGGGTAACCAAAAGTTTACGGAGAACAGGGAAACTGTCAAGGTTGAGGGACCGAACGGCGAGGTCGACAGGGTGTACTTTGGCGCGGACGATGAGCTCAAGTTGGTGTATGCTGGCAAGGGAGAGGCCAAGGTCCTCAAGAAGAACCTGAGCGATGTCGTTGTCAGTCTTCTCTTTCATCCTATTCAACGAGCTGAGAGGGACGTGCAGAAGCTGATCGAGACTCGTTGTTGTTCCGGTCCGACACGTAGCTCTGGAACCCCGGACCAGCCAAGGGTGCCGCGATCGGCGACATGGAGGAGGGAGGTGCCGGCAAATACGTCTGCCTTGGTGCGTTCATCGCTTCTTACTCCTTTCCTGTCTGAAAGCTAACCAGGATTCGCGCTATCGTAGAGCCAGGACAGGTCGGCGAGTTTGTCGAGCTCAAGAAGGGCGAGACTTGGGAGGGCGGCATCACCCTCGCTTTCATCGACTGACTCCATGGTGGGAAAAGTAGAATTTGATGGCTTTGTTCAGGTATAAAAGAAGCTTTTCTGGTGGAAAAAACCTTTCGTTTTTAGGTCCTCAGCGGCGCGATGAGAGCAAAAGGCAGAAGGCGTCTCATCGTTGCGACGCCCACCATCCCACGCGCTTCACTCCGTTGTCTCTAGAAGAGAAGGCTTTTAGAGAAGTGGAAAAAAGCTAGCGCTACGCGAATGGTGCAGGGGGCTGACACCCTCTCCTTTGTGTTCGGGGCCTGGCTTTGACACAGCTGCAAGAAAAGAGCCAACAGCAGACCCATTGGGCAGTCTAGGGTTCGTTCCAACCCTAGGCCGCCGTTCAACTTTTTAATTCCCCCTTTTTTGCGTTTTTCCTGAGCTGAGCGTGAGCGAGCTTGTCTGTGCTCCCGGAAGCATGATGGAGTCAGCCTCTGGCAGGACGTTGCACGAGCTGGTTTGCCGCTCGCCACCGCTCTCGATTTCACAGCTTCAAAGATTGGGCAGAAGGTGACAGCGAGGGATGCTGGTTGTGGCGAAAGGAACTGAAACGATGTGACAGGAATTAACGACACGTCAGCGGGCTGCAGTTCTACCGTCGTCTCGCCAAACTCACCCCACGGTAGCTTCACGACGCCGCTCTTTGCTGACTTTTGAAACCCTTCCGAGGTCAGTTGCGTCGGGATGGTGAAGGAGCTAGCCTCTCCTCCTTTGGGCACGGGCCTGGCCTTCAAAAGCTTCAAGAAGGGCAATGGTATCACTGGGTAGTCTAGGGTTCGTTCCAGCCCTAGGCCGCCGTCCACATCTTTTTGGTTCTTTTTTCTTTTGTTGTGCTGAGCTGGGAACGGCGGACGTCCTCAGCGCTTTGGAAGTGAGAGTCAACCTGAGCACTGGGAGTGTCGCGTAGAACTAACCAAGCCTCAAGACAATGGTAGATACAGACATAACTTGGGCGATCTGAGATTCACCCTGGACCCATCCCACTATCCGTGCTTTTCTGGCTTTTTTCTGGCTGCTTCTCTTGGCCAACGAAGTGCGAGCTCGAGAGGGCGCTCTTGGAAGCGCCAGTTGCTGGAGTCAGCTCTCTCCTCGAGGATCCTTGAGCGCGGCGTACAGCTCGTTGGCTGCTTTTTCAAGATAGCTGCATGTGGTGCTCTCCACGCTCTTCGTCCATAGGCGCACAGAAAGATGCCCGTGGTGTTTATCGAGAGCGTTGGCTTCCGCTGACCCGACAGCCCGACGTCGGTAGATACAAATACCCATTCCCGCGCTCAGAACCGACCATCAGTCGCAACACGACAGGAGGTGAGAAATCTCCGGTGAAAAAGGCAACAGCAGCGTGTGTGCGGTCGCGGTTGAAGCAAGCTACCGGTACCCGTTCACCTCGACCAGCCACGTGCGTTCCAGCGAGCGCTTTGCACCGACTTTCACGCAAAAGGGTCATTCGTAAGTGGAACACAGTGGTTGCGAAAGGCTTTATAGATGCTTGCCTGAGGTGCTCGGTTGTGGTGATCCGAACGAGCGATCTCTGGGACGTGGAAGCTGCAGCAGCACTAATAAAAGGCAGCCCAGTAGGCCGGTTTAGCAGTGGAATAGGACGATCCGAATTCACTGTCCGTTCAAAGAGCAAGGTTGGCTCCTTAGGGAACAATAAGAGACCGACACAGGAAGGTTTGCGCTTCTGAATGCGGGACTAGGAACTGGACTCTAACGGGGCTAAGGGTGGACTAAGTTGCCTTAGGAGGCGACCCTATTCGAGTGCTGCGCGCGACTAAGGAGATTTCTAATGCGTCCCGCCACTTTTTTCGCTTGGGCAAAACTCTTACTCCTTCCCCTCCCCAGCAATACCGAATCTTTGTATTGAGCCTTCACCCACCCACACAAACACCACCCGCCCACCATGTCGCTCGCCATCCCGCCCTCGGCTGGACAGACCAACGCCAGCCAGAAGAAAGCTGCTGTAAGTGATGAACCATCCACCGTCGTCGTCGTCGTCCCCCGTTGCCCCCAACCAGCCACCTCCCAGCGCTGACCACGACGACCACTTTCGCTCAACCCGCATGCATCCACTCGCCTTCGCTCCCGTCCCCAGCTCGTCGCGGCTTACAAGGAACTCGGCGCGGCGTTCGCTCGTGCCAGTGTCGCCGCCACCGACTTTGCCTCGCTCGTCGGCGACGCCGAGACGGGCGAGGTCTTCCACCTCATGGAGAACCTCCCCGTCGCGCTCCCCAACTTTGGTGGCCCCGCCGTCGAGGGCAAGGGCAAGGGCAGGGACGCCGTGAGTCTGCACTTTTCTCTACATTCTTGGTTCCACTTGGAGTATATTTCCGTGAAAGGGGAGTGTGCGGAAAGAGGACCGGCACTTCGCCTCTTCGCGCACCCAAAAAAGGTTCAGTGAGCTGACCTCCGCGCTCGTTGCCCACTCAAACAGGACGAAGAGGCTTCCGGCAAGAAGGAGAAAAAGGTCAAGAAGGTCAAGGACCCCAACGCGCCCAAGCGCCCCCCTTCGGCCTACCTCGAGTTCCAGAACGCGGTGCGCAACAAGTTCAGGGAGGAGGACCCCGACCTCGCCTATGCCGACATCCTCAAGAAGATCGCTGATGTCTGGAAGAACATGCCCGACACTGAGAGGAAGGTGAGCCTCTGTTGTTGTTGAACCGAGTGTGATGGCGCGCGCTCGCGTGATGGAAGCTGATTGTTTGTTTGGTCCGCGTGTTTTTGTTTTTTTTCTCTCGCTCGCGGCTTCGCGTCTTTCTCACAGACCTGGCAAGACATCACCTCTGAGAAGACGGTCGACTACGAAGCCGCCAAAGCCGCGTACGAGGCCGAGCACCCCAACGGCGCCGACGTCGCCATGTCCGACATCCTCGTCTCGAGCGTCGGCAAGGACGGCAAGGAGTACACCGGCAAGAAGCGCGGCAGGAAGAGCAACGCCGAGAAGGCGGCTCTCGCTGCTGCTTCGGCCGCTGATGGGTCCGACCCGTCGCTGTTGCAGGAGATCGCTCAGGCGACGATTGGCGCCGATGCGTCCAAGAAGGAGAAGAAGGCCGCGAAGAAGGCTGCTGCTGAGGTTTGTTTCCGGTTTTCTTTCTCGACCCAGTCACTCTTAATCATCCTGCCTTCCATCTCAGGCTGCTGCTGCTGCCGCCGCCGCTGCCTCGACCCCCAAGAAGAAGATCCCCGTCAAGGCCCCTTCCCCCGTTCGTCCCTTTTTTCATCAAATTACATTTCAACATCTAATCATCTTGATGCTACACAGGAGGAGGATTCTGAGGAGGACGACGACGATGAGGAGGAGGAGGAGGAGACCTCGTCTGAGGAAGAGTCAGACTCGGACGATGAGGAGGCCGTCGCCGAGCAGGTCCAGCCCAAGAAGGTCAACGGCAGTGCCAGCAAGGGCAAGAGGCCCGCCGAGGTCGAGAAGAGTGACAAGAAGAAGAAGAACAAGACGGCTTAGGGGGCTCGCGGGAAACACGCGACGACTTGCGTTGATTGGAGCTGATTTGAGATTTTAAATGGGTAGTTTTGGTTGAACAAATAGTTTCTTTTTGGTTCATAACCTTGCGTTCTACTCCGTTCGTGCCGGTGTTTGTAGTGAGAAGAAGTGAGGGTCGAAAAGTAAACATCAAAGTCACATGACTTTGGAACGCGCTGAAATCCTCTCGGGGTCTTGGGCGTCACACACGCGCGCCCGCCCAATTTTGGGCCCATTGCTGTGCGCGAGCCTCCTCTCTTCACTTGATCCAACCACGCCACTTCTCGCACCACTTCTCACTATAGTTCACTTCCAGTCGCCCACACGGCACCTCCACTCGTTTGACCACCCTCCACTCTGCGGCGTCCGTCCCCATCTGCGCGCGCCGCCGATCTCCTTGTCCCTTCGGACCCCTTTCTTTCGTCCCTCCGACGTCGGCTGTCCGCCGCTAGCCACTTTTCGTTTCATTCCCTTCTTCTTTCGAGACTGTCGTGTGAATACTTGGTGAGTTGTTGGTCGTGCAAGGTTTGCAGGGAGAAGGAGGACGAGGGCGCTGACTGTTTGTTTGGATTGTGACGGCGTCGGGGTCTGCAGCTGCCCTCCCTTCTTGTGCCCGCATGACGACCCGTCCGCCTCCCCAACCGACACCATCCCAGAGCTCGTCGTACCAGCAGCCGTACTACACGGCAGAGTCGAGCGACTCGCTCTACACGGGCTCGTTCGCGCCGTCGCACTACACGAGCGCGAAGAGCAGACCCCAGACTGACGACGACGACGACGACGACGAGCACGCGGAGGAGGGCCTCTCGCTCCACTCGGTCGATTCGCGGGACGACGACCTCACGTTCCAGCGAAACGACAGCCTCGTCTCGACGGCGTCGTTCCCCTTCCCCCCGCTGCCTTCACCCCCCTCCCCGTCACGCTCGCTCGACAGCTCCGAAGAATCGGCCACATTCCAGCTCTCGTCGCCCTTCCCTCGCCCGCAGATCGCACGGCCACCAAGGGCAAGGTCCAGGACGAGGTCGAGGAGACTTTCGGCGCCGGGCAAGGAGAACGCGGCGGCCCAGGGAGCGGGAGCGGGGCCATCCCAGCACGTCCGCCTTCAGTCGAAAACATCCACAGTCGGATTCCCCTACGCCGCTTCGTCCATCCTCGCCAGCACGTCGTCTTTACGGTCTCGCAACTCTAATGCCAACATCGATCCTCAGGCTCAGGCGTTGGCGCCGCTCGAGAAGACAAACAGTCGGAGGAGCAGCAGCGACGTCGATTTGGACCTCAGCTTCGACTACCACGGCTCGAGCATCGCCTCCGGGTCGTCGCGCGACCTCGAGGGAGCAGCGGCGGGCAGAACTGGAGCTGGAGAGTGGGTGGGGATCGAGATGCCCGACAGCACGTCGCAGGACTCGCTGGCAGGGCCGAGTGGTCACGACTCGGGAGATCTGAACCGAACCGTGGTCATCCCCGCGGCGAGCTACAAACACAACGTCCCGGAGAAGGAGCTCGTCAGGAGTCCGAGCGGGAGGCTGCTGGGAACGCGCAAGAGGGTCAAGAGTGCGATCGAGTTGAGGGCGGCGTATTTGGATGGCGAGAGGCAGCTTCAGGCAGCTCAGGAGCCGTCGGCGTTGGCGATCCTCATGGACGATCTGGATGCGGAAGAGGACGGCAGTTTGTCGAAGTCGCAGAGGACGGTGAAGCCCAGCAAGTCCAAGGCTGAGGCTCACGATTGGGTGAGACGGCCGTCGATCGAGTCGACGTTGGCGCTTAGTACGGCGGCGGTGCCGGTTCGACACAGGATGGGCAGCGGCTTCTCCTTCAACGCGACTGATCCCATTTCCGTACCTCTCCCCGACTCTCCCGCTTCTCCGACTTCAGGGTGGGACCCAGAACCACCGACCCGTCGCTCGAAACACTTTCCGCTTCCGCTCAAGCTCGCCGACAGACGTGTCAGGGTCGGCAGTCCACTCGCCTCGCCCGCGTGGAGTATCAGCTCTATTTTCGGCGGAAGAGACAAGTCGCCAGTCATCCCTCAGAGCAACGACGGTACGCCTGTCGTCGACGAATTTGCGGTTTACCAGGCCGACGACCAGCACGAGGCGGTGTCGCGCCAGTCGAGTTGGGCGAACGAGTTTGGACGCAACGCGTTGCAGTACATCGGAATGAAGCGGGCCAACTATACGCCGACTTCGCAGAACTCTCCTGTCTCGCCGTTGTTTGAGCAGACTTCGCCGACGAGCGATGGAGGAAGGACGTACGCGACGAGCGTGCATGAGGCGCTGATGATTGGGGAGGAGGAGGACCTCGATGGCGAGGACGAGCTGTCGGCGAATGTTGGACTTGGGAACTCCAGGAGGGCGCAGAAGGCGAGAGCAGGGTTGGCAGGGTTGGGCCTCGATTTTGGCGACGACGACAACGAACGAGACGACGACGTGGCGCCCCTCCCTCCCGCCAAGGACCATCACTTCCGTCCTGGCCACACCACTGTACCGAGCCTCTCCATCTCCCCGCCTCACGACGACGAAACCGAGTCCACCTCCGAAGAATCTGGCGACTCGGCTGACCGGCCAACCCACTCGCCCACTCGCCGTCTCTCCGACTCGACGACCAACTCGGCTCGTCAGGAAGCGCGCGCTCGAGTCATGGCCGCTTACGAAGGTCGACCACGCCCAGGTTCCTCTACTACTACTCCACCACCACGACCAGTCTTCGGACCGACTTCAGGCAACCTCCTCGTCTCAAAGACGGTGCCCCGCGCTCGACTACCCCACCAACAATCGACCGCGTCGTCGAGGTTCTCTTTCACCCCGGCGCCGCTCACGCTTGTGAAGGAACAGATTCTGAGAGCAGCGGGATACGACGTCGTTGACACGGGAGCTGGGACGACGACGGTCGATAACAGGAGAATGTCGGTCGTCTCGCTGAAGGATTATGTGACGGGTGGAGCGCTCGACGAGATCGTCCCGGCGAAGCTATTGTTCCTCATGGGGTTCATGTTTGGGCCGTGGTGTTGGATTCTTGGTGGGTGGTGGATGAGGAGTCAGGGTGTGTTGCTTTTTTGTTTCTCTTTTGGATGTCGATGCTTTCGTGCTGACGTGATTGAGGCGATCAGACGGCGAGGAGTGGAGAACGCACGGCGTGAGGTGTCGCGAAGAGAAGTGTGGGTGTGGAAGGGTGAGTCCCATGTTCGCTCCCTTCTCGTGAGCAGCTAACTCACAGGCCCTCTCGCCTTTCCAGCTCATGCCAAGGTTCTCAGGCGCGGCTACGCGACGACACCACGGCGGTTCGACGGAGGCTCCGCTCTGGCGCGGAGTCGACAAATGGGTCTACTTTAACCGAGTGGCCGCCATCGGATCCAGCACCGTCGTCGTCGCTCTTGTCGCTGTTGCCATCTGGGCTGCTAGCTACTGAGCTTCCGCATCTCACTCACGCGTCAAACTATTTATTCGAGTCTCACCCCCTGCTGCTTTTCCTCCCTTCTCTCTCAACGCACTCTAGGTTGTACCATGGTCTATCTCACGAACCATACTGTCATTGTCACCTGTAGCTCTATGCAATCGTTCATCACGAACGGGTTTTACACGATTCGTCGGGCAGGACGAGTTTGTTTATTTATTTCGGTCGGCGGCCCGACGACCCACACGCGCGGTTCGAGGCCTGGCCTGGGCGAGGAACGTCATGACCTCACCGCCTCGCTGGTTGTGTTCGCTGATATCCGTGCCTTGTTGCTCCTTTCCCTCCTCTGACTCCCCTCGTTTACATCTCGACTGCATCGAGCTCGTCCTGTCTTTTGCATCCAATCTTCTTGTAACCTCAACCGACGATGACCTTCGACGCCACGACGCCGCCGACGGCAGCGCAACTCAGCGCCGCGAGTAAGCTGGTCGTCAAGGACGAGGATTCGAACGATGTCGTCTTGGGGGACTTGTTTAGGGATCAGAAGACTATTGCTATCTGGATTAGGCATTTCGTGAGTCTTTTGTTTCTGGTTCGAAGCGGTGGCGGCGGCGTGTGGACTGGGCGACGCACGAGCAACGCGGGCCCAAACAACAACAACACGCGACGGGTGCTGACCAGCAGCTATTCTGTACAGTACTGTGGACTTTGCCGTACGTTTTCTTGTACTTAGTGTATATGATCTAAGCTCATGCCAAAGAGTCCTTGCCGTCCTCTCCTCTCCGCCGCCCGCCTTCCGACCCGCCACTCCCAAAACCACAACAGAGGACTACATCACGTATCTCAACTCCAAAGTCACTCCAGCGATGCTTGAAGAAGCTGGAGTGAAGCTCGTCATCATCGGTTGTGGCAACCCGAGCCTCATCAAGCCGTACCGGGAGCTCCTGCAGACACCGTTCGCGATCTATGCGGACCCGAGCAAGAAGACTTGTGCGTGGCTCGCTATTCAGATGTGGAATCGGGACGACGCTGATTGATGTATTGAATTTTAGATGTGGAGCTAGGAATGACGCTGCGGACTCTCGCACAAGGGGAGGGCGACCCGGAGTACATCAAGCGATCGGGGTTCAGCAATTTCACAACGAGCATTGCTGTGAGCTTGACAGTTATTCAGAGCTGAAGGTGAACTAATGAGCTGACTCTGATGTCTCTCATCATTAGAATGCGTTCAAATTTGGCAAGGTGCTCAGCGCAAACTCGGGCGACATCAAGCAACTCGGAGGCGAGTTCATTTTGGGACCTGGTTCGTCTGCTTTCCCCATCTTTCTTTTTAACAAGCTCTAACTCGTACTCTTGGCTAGGCGAGGAATGCTCCTTCACTCACCGCATGTCCAACACCAAGGACCACGTCCCCACCGCCGACCTTATGCACGCGGCTGGCGTGGCTTACCCTGTCAAGCTTTAAGGCTCCCCAAGATAGCTTAATATGTCATCTAATACTAATATTATACCATTCAACACATATCTACTCAGGAGACCGCAGATCGCCTCTATCTGTGCGGCTTTCTCGTTCGCGACACGTCAGTGCCAGTGCACTCGTCCCTCAGATTCCGGTGCAAAGCTCAGTTGACAACCAAAAAATGGGGGTCTCAATACAGGCCTGTGTCAGATTTCTCAGTTTTGTCAGCGCATTGTCATGAGGCTTCTGACAGGGGCAAGCAAGTCCTCGGAGGGCGCTAGGGGGAACAGCAGCGCACGCCGCACTTCTTTTGCTTACAACCGCTCAGTACTTCCATACTTCCATCTTTTCTGTTTCTGTCTCTCTTACTTCCATCGCCACGGCTTGACACCCCTCCGAGCTCTCGTTCGACATGGCCTTCAGCACTAACGTCCCACCAACTCCTAAGGAGCTCGCCGTCGCGAGCCAGCTGGAAGTGCAGGACGAGAACCTGAACAAGGTCAAGCTCGGGGATATCTACAAAGACCAGAAGACTATCGTCATCTGGATCCGGCGCTTCGTGAGTCGTCTGACTGGGTGCTGCGACGACCATTGTGTTGGACGCCGTTGCGAATCCCGCGAAGCTGACTTTTCCTCGCTTGCGGTGAGCGCAGTACTGCAGTTCGTGTCGTAAGCCAAAGCTAAAGATACGGGGACATGTGCAAAGCAACTGACAAGCTCTCAAACGGCCGGGCGCCTGTCGTTCCACGTGTCTCACGGGATGCAGAGGACTACGTCGCGTACCTCAGCGTCAAAGTCACGCCAGCTATGTTGAATGCAGCTGGAGTGAAGCTTGCTATCATTGGCTGCAGAGGCGCTGAACTGATCAAGCCGTATCGCGAGCTACTCGAGACGCCTTTCGACGTTTATGCCGATCCGGATGCAAAGACTTGTGAGTGCTGGTTGGTGCTTAGGTTTGTACTCGGTGATAGGGTTTATAATTTGAGACTTTTCAGATAAGGCGCTGGGGATGACTATGAGGACTCTGAAGACAGCCAACAAGAACCCAGAGTACATCAACCGATCGTTTGCAAATTTGTTCGCTGTCAGCATCGTCGTGCGTTTTATTCTTCTTGCTTTCCACATTTTAAGATCAATTCAAGGAGCTGAAGCTCTTTTCTTCAACGTTCAAGAACCTGTTCAAGATTGGCGGCTTCTTCACAGCCAAGCATGGCGACGCGGCGCAACTCGGCGGAGACTTTATTTTGGGGCCAGGTGCGCCCCCTTTCTCCTTTTGTTGAACTGTAAGAAGGAGCGTGGAAGCTTACATCAATGCTACCGCTACGCAGGAGAGACCTGCTCTTTTGTGCGCCGAATGTCGAACAGCCAGGACCACACGCCACTGGCCGAACTGATGGCGGCCGCTGGCGTCGACTTCAATCCAGAGCCATGATTGAGGTACCTTCCTCTTCAATCAGGTTGATATTTAGCTTCCTTCCCTCTTGTGCCCAATGGAACGTTCTGTGACTTTGCGGCGTGAAGACTCTCTTTCAAAGCAGGCCACGTCATCACTCCATCTCCTTTGTTCCTTCAGCTTTCCTTCCTTTCTCACCCGCCATCCTTGTCCTCCCGCCCTGGCCTAACCATCCACTCAACCTCCAATAGCATGACTCTGATCCCCTGTCAAAAATGTTTCCTGTCTTCTGTTGGCGGGTTACCGAACCAGCGACGGCCTGCCGCTTTCGCTCTTGACTCGACGACAGAAGGCTTGCGTGGGTTGGCCGCGACAGCAAGGCGACCGCGAGCGTTTCTACTTCTGTGAGATATTTTTTATGAAAGCGTGACTGATGAGAAAAGGGCAAAGACACGTGGACGTGCCTGCGCCAAGGCGGGCTCCTCGATCGCGGCTGGGCCATCTGACGCGCGGGCGCAGAGTACGCTCGTGTGCTCCTTCCACCACCTCGACAACTCGCTATAGTGAGATACGATGGAAGCATCACTACTCGTCTCAGTAGAAGGCACACAGCTGTCGCTGCTCAACGACGGCGTCGAAACGCCTCTCGCTGCAGGAACGGCCACCCTCTCGCTGCTGTCGCTTCCAGCACGAACGCCGCCGCCCCTCCCGCCCAGGGCTGCTCCTCCCCCTCCAGTATACACATCAATCGAATCTACGTCTACTCTTGCACCAACACCAGGCAAAGGCACGCCTCCGCCGATCCCGCCTCGTCCTTCGTCGCGCGCGACCACGCCAACACGCCAAACACCAGCCGAAGCCTGGCTCATCCTCTCGCTCTACTCACCATCCACGCCTCCCACGGCCCAAGAACCACTCTTTGAGCTCCCAATTCCACCCACAACTCGCATCATGTCCCTCCCCGAGCCTTACTCATACATCATCCCCGTCGCCACCGTCAACTCGGTCGCCTCGGCCGGCGAGGACGCACAACAAGGGGAACTTGAAGAAGCTGAACGAGGCTTTGTCAAGCTCATTCTCTCAAACGACATCGATCCAGAAGAAAAGGAATTGTTCGACAACACGTTGTGGACGATGACCGCGTCCAGCTCTGGTGGTGGCGAGGGCGAGATCGAGCTCGGAGAAGTGGGGGCATCGGTGGGCGACAGCAAGGCGGACGCCAGTCTCCGCTCCCGCCTCGTCCTCATTGACGACTTGTCCGGCCGGGTCGTCGGCCAGCTCCCTTCCTCTGGAGTGCAGGAGGACTCGGCGCTCGCGTCCCCCGAGCCAGGGCACGAGGACGAGCCCGTCGTCGTTGATGCGCAGAGTGGGCCGGCGGGGCTCGTCACGGTCCAGCCGGTGTCGAGTTGGAAGCCGACGCCAAACCCGACGGGGAGTAAGATCATTGAGTGGGGAGATTGGGTTAGTAGTGGGATTGTGTATGGCGCTGAACAAGCTGCGAAGGGCTTGGTGCGTTCCACTCCTTCCATCAGACGTCAAATGTCAGTGGCTCACAATGTTTGAAATTACAGGAATATGGCTCAAATCGATTCACATCTTCGACCAAGCCACTCGACACGCCGCTCGTCTTCTCGCCTCGAACGCACGCCAACGTCCAGACGGGCCACAACTTTACTGCCGGAGCGGTCAAGGTCAGCGGCAAGACGGTCGAGATCATTGGTGGATTGGCAAGCAAGTTAGGTGATAGGGTTGGGAAAGCGGTCGGGATACAGTGTGAGTGGTCCAGGCTGTATGGGCGAGCTTGATGGGAGCTGACGTGGTGCTTTTAGCGACACCGGGTGGAGCGCCGCCTACTGGAGCTCGTGGACTTGGTAAGTTCAAGCACCACCTTTTAAACTCCCAAAGCTACAATTAGTGACTTTGCACCTCCATAGTGAATCGCTCGCTCGTAGCGTTCAACTCTGTCCTCGACGGCCTCGAATCCGGGTACGTTTGAGCCTTCGTTTTCCTGTTGCCCTCCTCCTTCCCACTTCTCCGTATTCTGACGCCTTCTCGTCCTTGCTACTCATCTGCACTACCTCTCAGAGGAAAGACACTCCTCGCCGCTGGCGGGTCTTCCGCCACGACTGTCGTCGGCCACCGATATGGCTCTGAAGCCGCTGCCGTGTCGGAGAAAGTCGGCGGGTCGGTCAAGCATGTCTCGCTGGTATACATCGAGTGCGTTCTGTCTTACTTCCTCTCTCAAGAAAGCGCAAACTGATTGCATTCTTCGAATAGCGCGAGAGGAGTTACGCGAAAGGCGTTACTCAAGAGTGTCGGCAAGAGCGCGATTCGGGCAAAGATGAGTGATGGAAGAGAGGTGATGCTGACTGAAGAAGGGAAAGGAGAGGTTAGTGGAGTAGATGGAAAGGTGATTGTTGGGAGTGAGGGAGTGAAGGGTACGGCGGGAGTGGGAAACGGGACGGGAATGGGGAAGGAGAAGACTGGGTGGCTGTAGGGTTGTAAGAGACGGACTTTGCTGTGTTGTGTGTATCATTATCAAAACACAGAAATCAGAGTGCTGTTGTTCCACTATGTTGTTCAGTGTCAACGGGGGAGAGGAAAGTTCTCCTGCGCCGTGCTCCTCGACCGCGATTTCACCGACAGGCGTACTCTCAAGCTAGGTGCAATCCAATAAGTGCCAAAAAAACCCTCTTTCGACGGTCACACACAAATTGTATATCTACAAACAGCGAGACGTTGTTCAAGTAGAATCTAGCGAGGCCGTACCCGCGAGAAGCTCTTCGTGTTCCAGTTCCTTCCCGGTCGGCCCTGAACGACCGCTCGAGCTGATGGGCCGGATCTTCACGCCACCGCCAGACGAGCGAGCTTTCTGCTTTCTACCACACTCCCACTGAGCCTCTCTGACCGCCATCAGCAATGTCGTTCACTTTTGGGCCCAACCACTTTGTACGTGCACTTTCGTTTGTTTCGCTGGCAGGGTGGATGCACCGCCTCGTCGTGACGGGAGCCTGCTGCAGAGGCAAAGCTGAAACCTCTTGATTGCGCTTGACAGGGGACTTTCCTGCTTTTGTGAGTCCTAAATAACATTCTTTGGGCTCTGAGCTAACTGCAATCACTCTCAGTGTGGCCACAGCGTTGTTCACCGTGGCCACTGTTAGCTCGCCATTCATCTCCGGGCTGGCGTTCCTGACGGTACGCTGTTGGGACTGTTCTTACAAATGTCTGAAGTCTCACTCAAAGCATGGCTTGTATGCAGGTGGGAACAACGAGCAGTGCCAGCTCAAGCGGCCAGGTACGTCGCCCTCGACAGACCCTCCCAAAACACAGCTAACATTTAAGACTCAGGCCACGCTCGGGACTTTTGGCTACTGCATCAAAGCCGCCAACACCACCTGCTCTCCCAAAACTCTCGGCTACTCCATCAGCACCGCCATCACGGACGGCACAGCGGTGGCTTACTACGACGTCGCGATCGACAACGCGACCAAGGGCCTCATCCTCAACCCCATCGCGGCGGGCGTCACGTTCTTCTCGTTTGCGATCTCGTTCCTTTCCCACAAGATCGGATACATCTTTGCGACGCTCGTTGGGATCGTCGCTTTTGTGGCTAGCCTCGCGGCGTTGGTGCGTTTCAGCTATGTACTACCTTCCGTTCAATGGGACGATTGCTGACGTTCACATGAGTGTGCCTGTAGGGATTGGATCTTTACATCTTCATGAACGTCAAGAACAGCATTGGTCCCGAAGCGAGCCTCGGAATCGCAATGTGGCTCGTCGTCGCGGGGAGCGCTGTCGTCCTGGTGGGGACATTGACGACTTGCTTCAGCTGCTGCAGGACTCGTCGTCCTTCTCCCAAGCCGGCCGCAAAGGCATAAAATATATATTAGGGTTCAATGGTTGCTTAGATTAGCAATCTGGGACAAGAGCGAAGGGACGAAGGGTTCACGAAGCTTGAAAGCTCCAAATTGGCTATCATGATAGTGTAGAGTATTCATGCTTGAAAGGAACCGCGGACTTGACTGCATCAGCTTGAGGAGCAAAGATCGTAGACTAAGAAAATGTTTATGTACCAAAAAATGATATCGTACACCGCTGTGAACACTGCTGGTGAAATCAGTGAAAGCGAGGTGGCTCACCAGCGGCCGACTTTCATGGGCGACGAGAGCGGATTTGGCGGAGACCAGAGCGCGCTCCTATTGACCCGTATACAATTTTTTTGTCCTTTCCATGAGATGTTTGAGGTGCTTAGAACGCTGAATCCTACTGCCCCCAGGCGAGAGCCGGAATCGAAGCGAAGGCGAGAAGCTCGCCCTTGCGCCACAAAAGAGTTGAATGCTCTCTTCGCGGGCCGCCCAGGGTTGTTGTAGTCACCTTTTCCAGAGGTGACCTCTCGAAAACAATCGACACAATTCTCTAACTATTCTAATCATATGACGGTCTTTTGGGCTATCACGCGTCCTGAAAAGGGTGAAGTCACGCGTACACGTCGAGTCGAGACCCCGTCGGAAGACCTTCCACAGCTTGATCGCTTTCCGCGCCTTGGACTTGTCAAGCAATGTTTCTGACTGAGTAAAGGCTACAAAAGAAGTGGGAATACTTCACACTGTCATGCTAGTTCTACTGAGCCTGAGTCGCGGGACAATAGAGCACCACGTCAGCGCGGTCGACGTCCGCTTTTCCCGCCCCGCGATCGCGCGCAGACCCAGGCTCGCGTACCCAACTCTCCAGACCCCCACACTCCTACTTGGCCGAGTTCCTTCCGAAGCTTCTGGTCTTCGATTCTGGCCTGACACTTTCACCTTTCCCACGACCTTTCGTAGAACTCTCCTTCAACCCCCTCCGTCGTCTCCCTTAGCACTGCCAGCCCACCAGCGCGACCAAACCTCGTCAAATCAACGTTCAATCATACAAAGGGCCCAATGGTGTGCTCCGTCGGATCGACAGCCAATGCCACGTCCACCTTCTCCGACACTCGCTCGTTCCACTCCCGCGCCATCCTCCTCGGCTCGAGCTGTGTCAAGAGCGTCGATGTCGTCCCCTCTGCCATCTTCTGCGTGCTGTTCTTCGGTGCCAGTGCTGGAATTGCTATTAAGTGGAGAAGGAGGGGTGTGGTAGATGCGTATGCGGTACTGTTGGTCATGGCGTGCTCCATGTTTTGTGAGTTCGGGTTCAGTACAGGATCGCGTGTGATTCGGGCGGACGTTGCTGACGCGAGAATCGGTACAGCTACATGCTTGGGCTTTGCCGTAAGAGCAGGGCTGAATAGTGCCTCGGCTGATTCTCCACCAAAATCCGCTGTCATTGCGGAACAGGTGCGTCAAACCGACGTCCTTTTATCGTGTTGAGCTGTCGCTCACCGTACTGGAACAGATCATGTTCTTGACTGGACATATCGCTCTGGTAATAGAAAGCCTTCAGCTTCAGGACAAGCCGACTTCTGACGTCTTCGGCCACAGATCGACAGCCACGTAACCCTTTCGAGAGACCTCGTGAAAGCCACCACGTACACTCGTCCAACGAAGGTAAGCAAACGAAAGCTCAGTTCAAGCTAGAAAACTTCGCTTACCCCTTCAACATAGTGGACGTTCTTCAACCACATTTTCCTCCTCATCTCCTACATCCTCTGTTTATTCTCCTACCTCGGCTTGCCCGACCCCGCCAACTCCCTACCGTCATCACAAAGCAACTCTTTGCGGATAGCGGGGACCTTCTTCCCGCTTGCTTTGACATTCTGCAATGCCTTGTGGCTGCCGTACGAGACGATGCGGGGAGTGGGGACACGTGGAGAGCTGGCGTGGACGGGTAGAGGAGTGCTTGTTGGTGTGGCTTGTCTGCTGAACGTCCCTAGTTTCTGTGAGGCGTTTGGTTCTCTGGGTATCTAAAATGATAAACTAATAACCTGCGCAGACTCCTTCGTCAACGCCATCACTGTGGACAACACAGGCATCGCTGCGTCCACCGTAAGCCTTAGCAACGACAGGTCTTCCGCCTAAGCATGACTGACGAGCCTTGCTGGAAGCAGACATGGTTCCATGTTGCCATCGGAGGCTTTCAGCTGGCCTGCGTGCTTCCGTTCCTCGCCATTCGGCTAGACGAGTACGTGATACCGCCCTGCAGATTGCCCACGCAACGCGTGTTGATCGATTCCGGTACCCTGAGAGTACCAAAGCTGACCATTTAGTTCATGTTAGCTTGTATATAGGTCCATGGCTTTTCGGCCATACCTACCCTGAGCGAGTGATTGAGGATGAGGAAGTACGTCCGCATCCGCTGGCGTTCTTTATTGGAGGCGATCAACCCTGACCACGATGCGCAGGTCATCGACGAAAAGGCCGAACTAGGCGAGGCCAGAGACAGCTTGGAGGTCAAAAGGGAGTATGAAGAAAAGAGATCACCACGTCTCACAGTGGACGAGAAAAGCGAGGTCAGCTACGACCGACCAGAGCGGTTCACCCGTCCAAAACGAGGGCCACGACCGTTCCCGGAAGAGCGGAGAAGACCACGCTCACCCGAGGAAGAGGAGGAACTCTTGACGATGATGAGGTTTTTGTTGCGGTATCGGGACGATGAGGAGGCACGGATGGACGCGCGGAGGTACTTGGATGAGGATCGACGACGAGTGCAGACGGTTCGGTTTGCGGAGGAAGTGATGGAAGAGGGTAGCGATATTGGGCATCATGTATGAAAAATGGACGGTTTTTTGGAAACAGCCTCGCAGTTCTGCCAAGCTTTTGCCGTAGCCCAACGCATCGACTGTCTCCAAAACTGTGCGGTGGTGGCCACGTGGCCCAAGACAGGGACAGATGGTCCAAAGACTACGATCAATGACTCGCCGGTGTACTCAAACTAGCTCTTTCTCGAACTGCTCTGGAGAAGGCCTCGATCCGTACTCTTTTGAAAAGAAGAACGTCAGCGCTCCCCCTGGTCCGTTGAACTTGCCCCCGGCGCGGCGCTCGCAGGGTTGGGCTCCGACCATACCTCGACCCAACCCGTACGTTCACTTCTCGCACTACTTTCGCTGCTCCCTCGCACTCCGCCGGCAAAGGATGTATCCCTAGGAAATATGCCCACTCAACCGGCGCCGTCTAGCTCGCTACTCCAACGCTTCTTCTCTCGCGAGAACGGAGCGCGGGCGGTAGCGAGCGAGACGGAAAAACAGCCAGGTCCAGCATGCAGACAATTTTAATATACACTTGATCTGATGCTGGTGCTTGGGAGCGGAGAGGGAGCAGTCGAGGGCAGACTGTGGACGCGGTGCTGACAATTTTTCCTCCCTTCTCCATCGACAGATGGATCCGCTGTAGGGCGTCATCAAGGCCAGTATGGAATAGAATATGACTGCTCTGCATTCATAACCTGGGTCACTCTTCCTTGTCCGAGGTGAGCTTGCGTTCTTTCCTTTGCCTCACCACTTCCCGCCTCGCTTCAACCTTCGACGGTGGTTCGTCGTAAAGACGACACTTATTATGTTATCCTATCCGCCTGCGGCGATGCCGATAACCTTCTTTTTATTTGTATTCACACTCTGAACCATCCTCGAGACATCGTCGTTGAACACTTCACGAAGCGAAAGAGAATCGGAGCTGACGTCCCACGTTCTCTTCCCTCCAGCTAGGTCTAGCGACAAGGAGAGTGTTCAGGCCTCCGGTGTTGGCTTCCATGTGAGCATCATTTTATGGCGAACGCTGCGGGAGATGTGTAGGGAACTCCGTGATGATTCGAGGGCGCGGGGAGACCTTTCGAGGCTCTGGCGCACCTCCGTACGGCATGTGGATGAGGTGGGGGACTCTCGCAAGCGAGAGCTTCGCCCCGTCGATGATTTCACCGTTTATCTTTCCTAAACTTGTTTGATCTGAGCTTTTGAGGCTGCGTTGGAGGAAACATGCACGGGGCTGGTGTAGTGAGAGCAAGTGCTGACGACAACTTTGTTCTCCCTCCTTAGCTACACCACTCCCGTTCACCATCTTACATCGACCGCTCGAGTTAGTAAGAAACAAGGTTAGTGTCTTTTCGGTGCTCCCGCAATCCTCCCTCCTTCCCATTCCTTGCGACGGGGACGTTTCGAAGCGATGATACCTTTACCAGAGATACGTTCTCGCCCTCCTACCATCATGAGGACACACGCATTTTTAAGTTTCAGCCTTATCTGATCGAAACACCCCGTCGCGCTTTCGTCTCGACAAACACCCGCATTGAACGAGACGAGAACAAGAGCTGACCCGCTTTGTTTCTTCGTCGTTAGGTTAGCCCACGTCCTACTTTCCTGGACTGGAGGACCATTCGTTGCCTTCTTCGTCCTGGCGATGATGATATCATAACCAAAATGAAACGTCACTGTCTCAGCAAGCGTACACCAATTCTGGCGACTACCTAACTCGACCGAGCCTACAACCCTGCTGGCACTCGTGGTGCTCGGTGCTGATCTCAAACTCTTGTGTTTGTTTTATCAGCTCGTCGACTTGATCGCCCGACAACGCTATCGACCTTCGCAAGCCCATCATTAGCGACGCCCGCCACGCTACTCCAGCCACGATGATCCAGTCCTCAAGGTCAGTCCTCCATTCCTTTCTCCAACATCTTTCTTTGGCGCAATTTTACATGAGGAAAAACTTTATCGACGGGCGGACTCGACCGTGGGTCTCATCAAGGGGAGCGTACAAACTCACCCGAGACTCGCACTGGAGACACAACGTCACCAACTGATTCATCTTTGCTACTACTCAACAATTTTTGAGAATGTTGTTGGACACGATTGCTGACCCGTTGGTTTGTCCCTCGTTGTGGTTTGGCAGGGTCTGGGTTCTTTCCCGGGCAAACAGCAGGAGCGCTCGTTCAACAATCGGAATGAGGTGAGTTTCTCTTCTGTTCAGGATCTTGCGGTAGTTCGCATGGAATGCATATTTTTGTCCCCACGACTTTTTCGAGCCGTCGTCTGTGAGAGAACGAGAGTCCCAAACATGCGTCTAAGCACAGAACACGTCATCGCCCACATGAGTGCCCAGCGAGCAGCGTTCTCCCGGATTCTCTCTCTCTCTCATCCAAAAGTGCTCAATGCCAAACCTATGTCCATTCCTCGACTCTAATCCCTGACATCGTAAACCTCTTTCGCGACCCTATCCCAGTTCTCCTGGTCCACAGCCCACCTCCTCGCAAAGTCCCTCTCGAGCGCATGGAACCTCCTTCCAACAATCACAAACGAGTGCAGAGGTCCACCAAAGTCGTCCTCGCCGAGCTTGCTGAGCTCCTCGAGCGTGCCCGCGACGAATTTCTGGGTTGGGTCGCCGACGCGGGAGAGCGAGATTGCGAGCGTCGTGGCTGGGTCTAGGGAGGCTGCGAGGGGGATGGAAAGCACGGAAGGGGTAGTAGTGGTGGTGGTGGAGGTTGTGGAGGGTGCTGGGGTGTTGGGGAGGAGGGAGAGGAGTTGAGAGACGGCGCAAGGGACAGACATGTAGCGTGGAGGCTCGAAGATCTTGCGTCCTCTAGAAACGGGTGCCAAGTCACGCAAACGTCAGTACTTCCGCACAAGGAAAAAAAAGAGGCCCAGAAGGAAGTAACGCACCTGGCCAAGTTCTCCTCACTCTGCTCCTTGACCTTGATGTCAAGCAGACACAGTGTATGCAACCCAAGCTCCGCGTTCTCCCTCACGCGCGCCAACCAGCTGTCCGGGCGCCAGCTGTCGGTGAAGAACGGGATCGAAACGGTCTGGCCGTAGTTGTACAAGGCCAACCCGACGGCGCCGACGGCGTTCATGACGGACGCGTTGTGGATGACCGTGTAGGGGATGGAGAGGGCGTCCGCCCGCAGGAGGAGGTCGGCGTGCGTCGTTGCTCTGTCGTCGTTCGGCCCCAGGTCAGCATGGAAAAAGAAGTGAGATATGTGTAGAACGTATGGAAGAACGCACCCGAACGGATCGCCGACAACGAGGAACGAGACGTTGTCCTTGTCGGCGTTGGCGAGAATGTCGTCGCTCTCCGTCTCGACCATGTCCCGATCCGCCACGATGATCTCCTTCTCGTAGAACGCTTCCTATTCCCCCAAAAGAACTTTTGTCAGCTGGAACGAAGGAGCAGGGGAGGAGGAACGGGACGAGCGAGGCGCTCCTTGCCGACGCCCAGGATGGAGGTGTAGGCCTCGAGGTAGACCCGGGTGCTCGATTTGATGGCTTCGAGGCCGCGAACTGTCACGTCCTTTTCATCGCTCAGTCCGAGTCCGATCAGGTACAGCATCGTGCGAGTTTTCGTCGTCGTCGTCGTTGCTGGAGGCAGGGCCAGGAGCGAGCCCGCGCTGCCCAAGTTGCTGAGCTCGGATCACAAAACTTGCGGGTCGTTGGCCGGGCGCGGCGTGGCACGGATAGTTCCGCTTCTATCGTGTGCGCCCCATTTCTCGCTACATCTCACTTTCTCACCCACCCACCCACTCACCCACCTTCTACTCCTCCGTCGTCTCACACTCATCACAATCCTCCCAGCCCTTTCTCTGCACGAGCACCGACGGCCGACCGACGTCTTATCGCCCCGCTCTGGCGCGACCTTTCCGACCGCAAATCTTCCTCGACTTTCTGGACACATCTCGCATCAATGGGCGACGCGAACCGCTCAACACCGGCCTACAACCCACCCCTAGAGCTAGGCTCTGTCGCTGAGGTCCTGCAACTCGTCTCTGGCTCACCAGGATCGACGACGACACCGACGACCGAGTCGCGTGTGGTGTGCGTCTACTTTCATGCTTCGTGGTCCGTCCGTTCATCAGTCCTCAGGCTGGAGACAGTTAGTGATTGGCTCGATAAAAACAGGTGTGGAACCTGCCGACGAGCAGACCCCTTATACAGCTACGTCGCTGAATCCGTACCTAAAGTCCCTCACGCTCTCCCGCGCGTCCTCCACTCACTCGATTCCGTTGAAACAGTACGCCGGCGCTCCGATCGTCTTCACTCGATTCGACTGTGCACCAGAAGAGAAGCTCACAGAAGACACGTTCGACCTGGCGTGGGTCCCGACGTGGAAATTCTGGCGTAGGTCCTCCTCCTTGCACACCTCAGCTTGATCGGATCGGCAATGGGGTCACCGACGACGAAATGCGACCGCGTGGCATCCTTTTTTGGGAAAGGAAAATCCAAACTTACGGATGATCTGCTTGCCGTTTCGTGGAAAATGCAGGGCAAGGGGAACTGCTAGCAACAATAGAGGGCGACTGGACAGAGTGAGCCGTCGTCCATCTACCTGCCGCTACATTTCCGCAATACTGACACCACGACTCCGCGCCTCGCTTCCTCCGAAAATCCCAAGATTCGAGCCAACCCTCCTCTCCCTCGTCGGCCCGCCGACCCAAACCATCGTGGTCGAATCAGAGACTCAAAAGCTGTTGGATGAGAACCGCGCCAAGTTTGTGGAGCTGAGCGAGAAGATCAAAACGAGGAAACTGGAGGGAGCAAGAGAAGGTGGAGGGGACGGCGTCAGCTCATCAATGTGAGGACGGGCTAGAGGGAATAAGAATCACAGTTGACAACAAAATGTGTACGAGGGAAATAACATAGAGGAGTCCACAAGTATGAGAATAAACTACCGCCCGAGAGTAATACACGTGTCTGAACCCTCTCTCACTAATGAGCCCACGCTCTCCTCCTCACGTTCCCAGGGTACTCGTTCACTCGTAAAGGGCCAAGTTGGGGGACTCCGAAAGGTGCTGGTGGATTCTGAAGCGGCGCAACATCGTCGTCGGTGGAGGGAGTTGCAGGGATGACGGGGACGTGGCAGACGGGGCAGAAGGACTGGAAGTGGAACCAGTGCACGAGGCAGCCGGCGTGGTCTGGGAGGAAAACTATGATCAGCATCCGGCATGAGCTATGAGGATGAAGAAGAATCAGGCACACATTTATGCCCGCACGGCAAACAACACGGCGCGCTCGCCGACTTGACCTTCCTCGACTTGCCACCTTCCCCCTCCTCCTCCTCCTTCCTCCCCTCGAAACAAATCGTACACAACCATTCCGGATCCTCTTCTCCTTCTTTTTCCTCCGAAAATCCTCCAACAACAGTCTTTAAGCAATCGACCGTCCTCCTCATACTAGTCCTCAACCCCGCGATATGGTTCCACCTGCCATTGACGGCGTGGAAGAGCAGATGTGGGGAAACAGAGAAAGGCGAGTACGAGTGTAGAGCCACGGTGAGAGCGAGGAATTGAAGGATCGTGAGGACCGAGGTGTACCCGTCGATGAAGAGCGAGATGAGCCAGACAGAGTCGAGCTCGACTGTTGGTGGGATGCGGGCTTGTCGGAAGAATGGGCGAGAAGCGATGTGTTGGGGGGTGGAGGAGGTGAAGAACGATGAGGGGGCGATTGTTGGTGGGAGAATGGAGGAGGGGAGGATATGTTTGATCGGTTGGATGAGGGAAAGCGCGGCGGCGACGGACTGCGAGATGACGTGGTGATTCATATCCGTGAGCGGGGCAGCACTGAGCGCTCATGAAGAAGACCAAAGACGTACCTCGAGCTTCAATAACCTCTTCATAGCTGTGAAATTCTTCTCGTTCACCCCTGTGCTCCCCTCCTCGACGACCAGCTTTGGCAACGCCCATCTCCCAAACGGCACGTCTCTCCCCTGCTCACCCTCCATCCAACACTCCTTCCCTACTACTCCAACCACGACTGCAAGCACCGCGATTCCAATCAACTGCGCCCAATACCTCTGCCCAGTCGCTTTCGCCCTCCACTTCATCCTGCTCCACCGCTTGCCCAGCGTCCCTCCTCTCCTAAAATCTGGTGGAAGCGGGTTCGCCAACCCCGTCTTAACGATACCATCCTCCAACACCAAGCTCAGAAGCTGTACCCCAAGAAGTAGATGCATGACAAGGAGAGTGAGGAAGTAGGCCGACAGTCGGACGCGGAGGAGCGAGAGCGCCAGCGAGTGAAACGTGTCGAGAACCCAGACGCCGAATTCGGAGGCCGCGTCGGCGAGTTCGGAGGATCGAGCACGGAGGGAGGGAGGAATCCGGGTCTCGTTGGGACACATTGGGCGTCCACGAAAATCGATGGGACAGTCGGACGGCGAGGGGAGTGGCGTCGCGTCCTCGTCGTCGATGTTGTCGGTCGGCGAGGGCTCCAAAGTCGTGTCATCAGCTCCACCCTCAACCTCGCCAGACACTGTCTCCACCACCCCCGTCGCTTTCCTCTCCTTCTCCTCCTCTTGCCTCTGAAGTTCCTCGACGATCCGCTTCGCCTTGATAAACGGACTAGCGGCGCGTGACGGTCTCGGCGGCTCAGACAACGGCGGAGTCGTCGGAGCCCAGCTGCTCGAATTCGCATCCTGGCTCGTAGACCCTTTCACAGGCATCGTCACCCTCTTCTCTTCTGTCGTGCTCTCCTCCGATCCCGCACCGGCACCCACTCCACCAGCTCCGCGCTTCCAAGCGGGCGTCATCGGAGGCTCTCGGACGTCGATCGTCGCATCCTTGTGGTCGCTTCGGGTTCCTACAGTGATTGGGTGGTGGTTTGGGGAGTTGGGGTGAGCGTTTGAGACAGAGGGAGTAGGCGGGACGGCGGAGGTGATGGCTGGGGGGAGGGGGAGGTGCGTTGGTGCTCGGGTGATGAGCGCGAGGATGAAGAAGAGGACGAGCTTGGGGCGGTAGTGCCGGCTGAAGGTGTCGATCGTCTGTTTCGAAGATAAAGATAGAACTAGTGGTAATCAGCTTCTGCCTGCCACCGACACACGTCTTGCTGCCATCCCCAGCTGTGGACGCCACCGCTGTACTAGGTGCTCGACCACCCCAACTTCGCACGACAACCTCCACCATCGACGTCCAGTCCAACCCATCAACAGCTACACCACCATCATCCACTGCCTGTACAGCTCCTTTCGGCCCTCCCACACCTCCGAGCCTCGCCTTCGAGCACCGCGTTGCCAAGCTCCGCGCCAACCGCTCGCTTCGTCTGAGCGTCACTGGATGGAAGCGAGCGCGTACCTCGGGATGCGAACTGAAGAGCATCACGGCTCGACGTCCATCAGCCTGTGCGGCCAGTCAAAGAAATGATACAAGTTTGTTGCGATGAGAAAATCTCTGAGAGTTGTGGATAGGAGCGAAGGGCGGTCCGGCGCGCGAGGTGGCCCAAGTCGTCGTCGAAACTCGGTCGCCGATCGTTGCAGGCTGCCCCCGTCGTCTCGTCACTCAACGCACCACACATCAATTGTTTTTTGATCAACATCATCTCACAATCTGAAGCATGAACTGCCCGGTATTTTTGCCACCCATAAAATGGCACGGCCTTACGAGCTCACGTGTATGCTCTTTCGAACCTCTTTTACGGGAACCAGAAGCGGAAAAAAAAAACATGAGGTTGCGAATAATAACAAGTGAATGCAAAATGTACACGAGTCGGAAACCAACCTCAAGCCGCCTCGACCGTTTTAATTCCGTCACCTCTCGCCCCATGCCCCTTCTCACTCCCACTCCTGCCCAACGCCGCCCCCGACCCGGTCCTCATCCCCCCTCTAATCCTCTCATTAGGGTTCCCATGCAACTTTCCCGGTCCCTTCTTCGTGTAATGCGGCTTCCACGTCGGCTGCTCGATAACGGGACTGGCGGGGTAGCGGTCGTCCTCGATGTATTGGGCGCGTTCGGAAGGCGTGAGCATCCAGGGTGCTTGAATGCGGTGCGTGGGGACTTTGGTGAGCGATGGAAGCCAAGTTTTGATGTATTCGCCGTAGGGGTCGTACTGACGTCAGAACCGTAGTCAGCAACGGTCAACTAATGAGGGAGAGAAAAAGAACCGACGTCGTTGCCCTGCTTGATGGGGTTGAACTGGCGAGAGGCTCGAGGATCGTTGCCCACTCCAGCGACGTACGCCCAATTTCCGTAGTTGGCACTCGGCTCTGTTGTGGAAAGAGGATGAGCGCTCAGCCTAGGAAAAATCGAGCAGAGCGCGACGCACCGTAGTCGATTAGGTGGCTCTCGAAGAACTCGGCGCCAACGCGCCAGTCAACTCGGAGATCCTTCGTCAAAAAGGAAGCAACGTTCTGACGACCACGATTTGACATGAACCTGCGAGGGAAGACAAAGAACGTCAGAGCGCTGCCTTCCAGCACGGGCTGCCTTGGCATCATCGACGTACCCAGTCTCGCGAAGCTCAGACTGCCACCAGAACAAGATCAGCAACAGCGAAGCATAAAAAGGCCTTCCAGAAAAGCGTACCATATTCGCATCAATGAAAGGCACCCCGGTCGTCCCATTCAGCCACCGCATACACGGCGAGTCCTGCGACGCGTTCGGGTCCCACTCCTTCCACCACCCTGGCTCCATCTTGTACTTCGCCTGCTTCGGGTCCGTAACGGCTTCAAGACTTCCGAGCTTGAAGAGGTTCGTTCCGTACTTCCTCGCAATGTAGAGGAACTGGAAGGGAGGGAGTCAGCGGATGGAAGAACACGTGGCGAGTGGGATAGGACGAACGTAGTCCCGCCAGAGCATCTCGAAGCGGACCTGAGAAAAGGTAAGGATAAGGATCGAAAGATTGAAGAGAAAAGAAAGAATAAGACGCACCCAGTACGTGTTCTGCGACGAGCCATACTCCTTCTCGTGCTCGTCGAGCGATTGCATGATGAGTCGCGGGGAGATCATGCCCAAGCACAAGAACGGCGACAGTTTCGTCGAGTACCCGTGTCCCAAAAGGCCGTTCCTCGTTTCCTATTCGCCAACTCTCACATCAGTTGCCTGTCCCCACGAATGACACCTCAAGAACCGAGAGACTCACCTTGTACTTCGCAACGCTCGGCGGCGACCCCTCATGGAAGTACCAATCCAATCGTTCCAACGCTGGCGTCTCTCCACCTCTATACGGAAATGCTGACTTCTCATCCCACGGCGACCTCGAATCACTGAACTTGGTCTCGTACGAATCCTCAAGCGGGCGCAACAAGTCCGGCAGCACGTCCTCGACGCCTTTCCCGTCCAGCGCGGAGCCGTAGTCGTTGAGTTGAGAAGTGGTGGTATCGGAGAAGGGAGGAGTGGGTTTGAAGGAAGAGGGCATCTCGAGTGGAGGGCGACCGAGTTTGCCGAGCGCTTCGACGCGCTTGCGGAAGGGAGTGAAGACGTCGGGGGTTTGCTCGACCGAGAAGGGGAGATCGCGGATGTCGACTACAGTACATGCAAGCAAGTTAGGATATGCTGCTCAGCAGTTGTATTCCGGAGAAAAAGGCACGGACTGAGCGGTGTCGTGTCGAAGAACGTCAGCGGCACTCCCAGCTTCTTCAACGCTTTCTCCAGCCTTCGTTCCACCGCGATCTCTTCGGAGTAGAACTAGAATAGAACAGATGGTATCAGCAATCATTTTGCGTCCGATCCAAGCCATCAAGAAAGTGGAACGCAAGCTCACATCCTTTTGCATGAAGACTGCCTTGACGTTGTGGCCGTTCTCCTGAAGCGCTTTGACGACATTGGCCGCGACCACCTCTGGCTTCCCAAACCTGATCAACAAGTCCGACTTCTTGCTCCTCAATCGGTCTCTCAAGTCATACACTGCCTCCGAGAGGAACCTAAAGCAGCGCACACCTGATCAGCTCGTTCATCCTGAATTGCCCTCCCTTGTACTCGCCAACCGTCGTCCACAATTTCCGATCATATGAAGCACCACGGAACTCACCTAGCTCTAAACACTCCCGTCCTCCAAAACTTGCACAACCTCGTCTTGGCCGGGGGCGTATCCTTTGAGTAATCAGGCAAGCCAGACAGCTCGATCGAGCGCTCGTCGAACACGTACAGCGGGAGGACGTGGTCGACCTCTTTGTCAAAATGGGCGGTGCGGAGGAGAGCGTTGTCGTGCACCCTGAGGTCCTTGGTGAGGAGCGTGACGATCGTCGAGGGTGCCATCGTGTGGAGCGGCCGTGTGCGGGTCAAGGAAGCGGATGACGCGCTTTGCAGAGGGCGGAGGAGGGAGGCGAGAGGACGATATGATATGAGGAGTGCGATGGTCGTGCGAGTTGTGTGTGAGAGAGTATGGAAGAATTCGACTGTAGAAGTTCGCTGCTCTGGACGGTGGCGGCTGGAGGGGAGAGGGCCGGCGGTACTCCATCGCGCTGAGATCGACCCCACGCTCGCGACTCTCCGAGGACAATTTAATAATGCGCGCTCCTTTTTTCTGGACCACGAGTCGAGCTACAACAACAACATCTACCCTGAAAATGGTGTCACAGCTGAAGGCGCTTGACCATCTTTACATGGGGGACGTGTTCCTTCCAAAGTCCATAGAGTTCAGCCTTCATAATTCTTCCTCCAGGAAAAGATTCTACAACTCACATCATAAAAACCTTGTCCCTCTGTCACGAACCCCAGTTTCTGATAAAACCCCTGCACCCGCCCTCCAGTCTTCAGTTCTGCTCCTTCACTACCCACAACCACACGAGCAGACACTCCTCACCTCCGCGTACTGCTGAGCCTCCGCAATGACCACGACCTCCTTCTCGCCTTCCAAGCTCGCTGCTTTCCCCCTTTTTGATTGTAAGTGAGCTTCAAGAGCTTGAACAAGGACTTTGCCTGCTCCCGTGCCCTAACCACACGGTCCGGAGTCAGCGCTGCCCGCCAGCACACCGCACCACACCACACCGCGTGGTCGATATCAGGACTGCAAGGGGGAGCTCACGCGAGCGCGCTTCAGGACTGCCAGTCGACCGAGTTTGCCGGAGGGTGGAGAGTTGGGTTCAGAGGGGAAGGGCCACCACCGGATCGTGCCGACTGGTGCGCCTTTAAGGTACAGCAGGATGTGGTCCGAGGAAGGGTCCTTCCTGGTTGCGGAGGGCGTCCACCATCAGCTGATGGACTTGTAGAGTGAGAAGTTGAGTGCCAAAATGCTCACTCGTCTATCTCCTGGTGCAAGAGGTAACCCTGCTCATCGCAGAACACCTCGATCCGGATCTGGCGGCACGTCTCTTCTTGCTCGTCGGTTTCGCAGAGGAGCGTTTGGAGATCCGGGTTCGTAGGTTGGATAGGGATGAGAGGCATCGGGGAAAGTGGTGTAAGTAGGCCAAAGAGGTGAGAGAAAGAGAGACCGGAGACCGCGCGCGCCAAGTAGGGGCCGAGTTTGTTGATCCACGTTTGGCGGCCAAGGGGCGCGTCGCAACGCGGGTTCGGGTCGACAACGTGTGTCACAATATATTCACAATTCTAGCAGACATCCACTGGAGGGTCTACAGCTGCAGCTTTTTAACGACTTTGACGTGCGGCTGTCCCTCCTGATGACGGCCACGTTGGTTGGCGTCGGTCAGCTCTCCTCCTCGTTGTCCTTGAACACCACCCTTTCGAGACCAAAAAACGCACCTCAAGGAAATCAGGACCTTCCGTAACGTATCCCAATCGGTTATAGAACACCTGTCACCACCCCTCGTCAGCACCGCCCCTCATACACCTTGGTCCTACAATCACCCGCACCTCGACGTATTTCTGAGCGTTCGCCACAATATCGACCTCCTTCTTTCCCTCCGTAAAAGCTGCAGATTTCCCAGTTCTCGACTTGAGGTGTTCTTCCAATGCCTCGACGAGGACTTTGCCCGCTCCGATCCCCTTGTCGGCGATAAGGATGCGATTAGCTACGCTTCCGACGCTCAAAGCAGATGGGTGGGAGTGTTAGACGCACCCTCGCACTTCTGAGCACAGCCAGGCGGCCAAGTTTGCTCATAGGTGGGTAGTAGCGGATCGTGCCAGTTGGGATGCCGTTGTAGAGGAGCAGGAGGTGGTCCGACCCTTCCTCCTTGCTAGTCCGCGTGGGCCCACCAGTCAGCCCAGTCCCAAGATGCAGTTAATATGTGAAGGTGTGTACATACTCATCAATCTCGTCACCCAAGTCGTAGCCCTGCTCTGTGACGAACACCTCGACCCGGATCTTGCGGCACTGCTCGACCTGTTCTGGCGAGTCGCAGAGGAACGTCTGCAGAGCTGGATTCGAGGGCTGGACCGCAATGAGAGGCATCTTGTGTTGCTGTAGTGTGAAGAATGCGTGGGAGTACGAGGTAGTAGAACAAGTGAATCGCCGGAAAGCAACCACGCGCGTCGCTCATCTCCGCCGCACCCGGGCGCCCAGCTCCACGGACTTCGCGTGCCCGCCCGCAGCCCAAAGCTCAGATCAAAAAATCTCGACGGCGGAGGCGTTGCCTGGGTTCTCCGTCCAAGCACCAACCAGGCCGCCTCGCCTCGCCTCCAGAGCGCTCTTCCCGAGTGCAAAGGTTAGTATAACTTGTTAGTTCGACGTGGGGCTTTGCGGTGTTCCGAGGGAAGGAGGATGGCGCGCTCGCTCGCGGTTCGCCGCTGGATGGTCTCCGCTGGGCCCTCGAAGATCGCGTTGGTGGTTCGGGATTGATTGGGAGTTCAAGTGGAAGGATCAAGGAGGCTGCTGGGAAGGTAAAAAAGGCGTCCACTGCGGTCTGGCAGAGATGGGCGAACACGAACGCGACGATGGCTTGAACGGAGTCAAAACATGGCGCAAAGGGTGGGGGAGCTGGGTTAGCTGACGATGCTCTCATTTCTCGCACTACTACAGGAAAACCTTTGCCCAACTCTCACAACAACATCTACCACTCGGTTTAACACCGACCCCATCTCGTGCGTCGTCGTTGCCAGTACTTTGCTAGCGAAAGTGGTGCGCGTTGAGCTCAGCTGATTCCTTGCACCATCGCGACAACAGCAAAGATGCTTGTCATCCCTGGACCCTCGACGCTTCACCCGTCGCAGCGAGCTGCCCTCCTCGCTCGCCTCTCGGCCGTCGTCCCCGCCGTCACCTCCCTCGACGCGCTGTACCTTCACTTCGTCTCGCCCTCCTCCGCCGAAGCCGCCGCGACCCTCGCCAACACCTCGTCCCAGGAGCGCAAGATCCTCGACAGTCTTCTCGAGTACGGCGACGACTACTCGTTGGACGGCACCAAGGCCTCCGTCGAGGCCGCGCTCGCCGGCAACGGCCACGCCATCTTCGTTGTCCCGAGGCAGGGCACCATGTCGCCCTGGTCGAGCAAGGCCACCGACATTGCCAAGATGTGTCGCCTCGAGTCCCACGTCGACAGGATCGAGCGTGGTGTCGTCCTTGTCCTTGGCAGCGCGACGCCCCTCGCCGCCGCCGACCTTGGCAGTGGCGCTCATCTCCTTCACGATAGGATGACCCAGCTCCTCCTCGACGGCGTCCCCGACAGCAAGGCCCTCTTTGAGCGTTCTCAGCCTGCTCCTCTCAGGACCATCGACCTTTTGGGCGACGGCGGAGCGTCCCACGCGGAGGCCAAGGCGAAGCTCGTCAAAGCGAACCAGGAGCTCGGACTTGCGCTCGCGGCCGACGAGCTCGACTACCTCGTCGACTCGTTCCTCTCCACGACGACTTCGCGCAACCCGACCGACGTCGAGCTCTTCATGTTCGCGCAGGTCAACTCGGAGCACTGCAGGCACAAGATCTTCAACGCGTCGTGGGTCGTCGACGGCAAGCAGCAGGACCTCTCCCTCTTCGCCATGATCCGCAACACCCACAAGCTGAACCCCTCTCACACCATCTCTGCCTACTCGGACAACGCCGCCGTCATCGAGGGTTCCTCTGCCCCGCGTTTCGCCGCCGCACCTTCGTCGGAGGCCAACCTCGTTGTTTACGATGCCGCTGAGGAGGACATGCCTATCCTCATCAAGGTCGAGACGCACAACCACCCTACCGCCGTCTCTCCCTTCCCTGGTGCCGCCACCGGTTCCGGGGGAGAGATCCGTGACGAGGGAGCCGTCGGACGTGGCTCGCGACCAAAGGCCGGTCTCTCCGGTTTCACCGTTTCCAACCTCCTCGTTCCCGATTACGTCCAGCCTTGGGAGACTGACTTTGGCAAGCCTAGCCACATCGCTTCCGCCTTCGACATCATGATCGAGGGTCCTCTTGGATCAAGCGCATTCAACAACGAGTTTGGACGTCCCGGCCTCACGGGATACTTCAGGACCTTCGCTGAGGAGATCCCAGCCCTCGGGGACGCCGTCGAGGTCAGGGGTTACCACAAGCCCATCATGATTGCTGGAGGTTACGGCAACGTTCGTCCCGAGTTTGCGCTCAAGGACAAGATCACGCCCGGCGCGCACCTCATCGTGCTCGGAGGACCCGGCATGCTCATCGGTCTTGGTGGTGGAGCTGCCTCGTCGATGGCTTCGGGATCGAGCACCGCCGCTCTCGACTTTGCGTCGGTTCAGCGTGAGAACCCCGAGATGCAGCGTCGTTGCCAGCAGGTGCTCGACAGCTGCACGAGCTTGGGAGCGAAGAACCCCATCCAGTCGGTCCACGATGTTGGAGCCGGTGGTCTCTCCAATGCTCTTCCTGAGCTTGTTCACGATGCCGATCTTGGTGCCGTCTTCGAGTGAGTTGTCTAAAGGTTGTGCGGTGCCACGTGTTCGCAACTGACTTGGCAACTCGCAGGATCCGTGACGTTCTCGTCGACGACCCAGGAATGTCGCCGATGGAGATCTGGTGTAACGAGAGTCAGGAGCGCTACGTCCTCGCCGTCGGTCCCGAAAACATCGCCGTCTTCGAGGCCATCGCCAAGCGCGAGCGTTGCCCCTACGCCATCGTCGGAACCGCCACGACCGAGCAGAAGCTCATCGTCAAGGACCGCCTCCTCGGCTCCGACGCCATCAATCTCTCCATGTCTGTCCTCTTCGGCAAGCCACCAAAGATGTCGCGCTCGTCTGAGACCTCCCAGCCCACTCGCCACGCGTTCGACTCCTCCCTCCGCTCGTACCTCCTCTCCCTCTCCGCCCCTCGCGACCTCATCGACGAGGCCGTCACTCGGGTTCTCCACCTCCCCTCCGTCGGATCCAAATCTTTCCTTATCACCATTGGTGATCGCTCGATCTCCGGACTCGTCGCTCGCGACCAGATGGTCGGCCCTTACCAGGTGCCGTGCGCCGACGTCGCCGTCACTCAGACCGCTTACGGCTTCGACGTCCGTTCCGGTGAGGCCATGGCGATGGGAGAGCGCACTCCTCTTGCCCTCCTTTCGCCTGCCGCCTCGGCCAAGATGGCCGTCGCCGAGTCGCTCCTCAACCTCGCGGCTGCGTCGGTCGAGTCGCTCGCCCGCGTCAAGCTTAGTGCCAACTGGATGTGCGCCGCTTCGTACGGCAGTGAGGGCGCTGGCCTGTACGAGGCCGTCCAGGCGATCGGAATGGACCTTTGCCCCGCTCTCGGCGTCGCCATCCCTGTCGGCAAGGACTCGATGTCGATGTCGATGGGCTGGACCGGCGAGGACGGCGAGAAGAAGACCGTTACCGCTCCTCTCTCTCTCATCATCACCGCCTTCGCTCCCGTCGTCTCGACTGCCGAGACGTGGACTCCTGAGCTCCGCACCGACGTGAAGGAGCCTACCGTCTTGGTCTTTGTCGACCTCGCCGCCGGCAAGCAGCGTCTCGGTGGATCCGCCCTCGCCCAGGTCTTCAAGCAGCTCGGCTCGGAGGCGCCCAACGTCGAGGATGCCGCTACCCTCAAGGCCTTCTTTGTCGCTTGCCAGGAGATCCGCAAGTCGCACCCCGACCTCGTGCTCGCTTACCACGACCGCTCCGACGGAGGTCTCTTCACTACCATCGTCGAGATGTGCTTCGCTGGTCGCGTTGGCGCCGAGATCATGGTCGACGCGTTCAAGAAGGACGACGACGCCCTCGCCGCTCTCTTCAACGAGGAGCTTGGAGCCGTCTTCCAGGTCCGCGAGTCGGACGTCGCGACGTTCGGGACCGCCTTCTCCAAGGCTGGTGTCCCCGCCGCCGCGATCCACGTCGTCGGTCGCGTTGCCAGCGCTCGCTCCGAGCAGGCCATCAGCCTCGTCTCTGGTGGCAGCCTCCTTTGGTCGTCGACTCGTGGTGCCCTTCAGCAGGCTTGGGCCGAGACGTCGTACAAGATGCAGCGTCTCCGTGATAGCCCTCAGGGTGCCGACGAGGAGTTCGAGGACATCCTCCCCGAGCGTGAGGGTCTCTCCTACCAGCTCACTTTCGACCCCTCGAAGAACGTCGCCGACCCTCTCCTCGAGAAGCTCACTTCTCTCAACGACCGCCCGAAGGTCGCCATCCTTCGTGAGCAGGGAGTCAACGGCCATATCGAGATGGCCTGGTCGTTCAACGCCGTTGGATTCGCCGCCGTCGACGTCCACATGTCGGACCTCATCTCTGGCCGCGTCTCCCTTGCCGGCTTCAAGGGAGTCGCCGCTTGCGGTGGATTCTCGTACGGAGACGTCCTTGGCGCCGGAAACGGGTGGGCCAAGTCGATCCTCCTTCACGAGGGCGCGAGGAAGGAGTTTGCCGACTTCTTCCAGACCCGCAAGGACACGTTCGCGCTCGCCGTCTGCAACGGTTGCCAGATGTTCAGCAACATCCGCGACCTCATCCCTGGCGCTGAGAACTGGCCATACTTCAAGCCGAACCTTTCGGGACGATTCGAGGGCCGAACATCGCTCGTCAAGATCGACTCGCCAGACTCGAAGCCTTCCGTGTTTCTTCGCGGCATGGATGGCTCGATCCTCCCCATCGCCGTCGCTCACGGTGAGGGACGTGCCACGTGGACCGCTTCTGGACCCTCGACGTCCTCAGTCTGCATTCGCTACGTCGATGGCACCGGTGCTCCCACCGAGCGCTACCCGCACAACCCGAACGGCAGTCCGGAGGGAACAACTGGAGTGCAGGCGCTCGACGGTCGAGTCCTCGCGCTCATGCCGCATCTCGAGCGTGTGTCGCAGCTTACGAGCAACTCGTGGTACCCTAAGGAGGAGGGCGCCAAGTGGGGTGGACGTGGTCCTTGGATGAGGGCATTTGAGAACGCTAGGGTCTGGGTTGGTTAGACGATTAGAAGTAGCCAGCAAACTGTGTATCGATTCGAGATTTCCACATACAACCTATATGGAGAGAGATAAGAGTGCTGAGGAGGTTCAAGTTGTGCGATGAACATTTCAAGCTGATGCGTCCCATGTGAGCCAGGTGTCACATGTGGGCCACCGCGCAAGTGCAGACTCTTTTGGACTTTAGAGAACAAAAAGGATTGCGTTTCAGAATGGACCATTTCCTTCTACCTCCATTTGTCGCTTATCTAATATATATTTCATGGTTGACCTTTGTTCTCCAGCTGAGTGGCACCGTCCGACCTCTCGTTCCGATCCGATGGCATCAACCTCGCGGGGTGGTAGAGAGCGTAGAGGTAACAAACGAGCACCATGGGAGTTGCTTCCAGAGAGTAGGCTAAGATTCAAAAAAAAGTTCAGTTCGAGTGGCCATGGGAAGAAGGAGGCGGAGAAGGGCACTTACGCCACGCCTCGTTGTCGACGAAAGGTCCTCGCGACGTGTAGGAGCTTTGCGTCCCAAACTCCAGCGTTCGGAAGATGCTTCGCACGAGGATGATGATGATGCCTATCACAATCTTTAACTATGTACTAGCAGGACGGTGAATCTCAAACCTCACCTGCATAAAGCGTCCTGAGCACCTTGACCCAGTCTGGGACAGGTTTTGGAGCTGGCGCGGGACGGGCTCTTCGCTGATCTGAAAGGTGGTAAGAGTAAGTCTCTGATTGTCGGTATAATGCGTTTTATCTCACAAAGGTATGCAAAGACGACAAATACGCTGATGCTGATCACCTGGATCACAAAGCCGATGATGAGGACCGCACGTCCGGTGTGAATTTGTGACGTGGAGGGGGTGCCTTCGAGAAGCTGCGTAGCAAGGAGTTAGAAAAATGAAGAGCCTATCAACCCTCTTGGGTCACTAACGACGCCGCCGGCCGCTTGGAAGACGAAACTCTGCGAAATGTCCCGCATCAGGTCAGCCACGTTGCAGTGAAATTGAGGGAGGAGAGTACGCACAGTGACGTCGAAGGAGACGAAGATCTTTGTCACCCATTTCGATCTGATGACACTGTACTTTTCTCCGACCCAACGGATGACCCTTCCGTACAGCACTAGCAAACGAAGTTTGTGAGAGTCGAGTCGCCGCTCTCGAGCTGGAGAACGAACTTACTGTAGTGCGTGGCAGCGATGAAAGCGGGGGAGAGGATAATCATCAACCTTTTTCGATCTTTCATCAGCTCTTTTCCTTGCCACGACTCTGAGCAGGAAATCTTTCTCACTGCGTCGCATCCTGGTACTTGTTCCCCAGCCCATCATCGACATCATGCATTGCCGTCAACTCCCTCGCTATATACCCTCCGACCTCACCGCAGATCCCGACGATGAATGGAACCATATAGTAGCATCTGTATTTCCAGACGTAGTAAAAGTGAGGGAAGAGAGTGAGACCGAAGAGAGAGGCGACGATGATAGGCCCGATTCTGGAGGGGGAGTAGTTGTACAGCGTGGACAGGGCTGAAACGGTCGCAATGGCGGCGGAAGTGGTGGTCGTTTGAGCAGTCATCGTACGGCAAGCAAAATGAGATGGAGGAGAAGGGAAGGATCGAGGAGAACGAAAGACAAAGACAAGAGTCGGTACGCACGATGATCGGCCTCAGCAACGATCGAGACCTGTCGGAAACTGGAGTTGCGACGCTCGAAGCTCGAGTGCGCCACCTCTCTCCAGCCTTCAGAGACCTCCCTGAAAGCTCCCAATCTCGCTGCCCTCCAATCGTTTCGCAGGGTTACGGGGCACTCGCATGCCCGATGTGGCTCGCCTAAAAATAGCGGGGAGCGGAACTCGACGAGGCGGTGCACCGATCGTTCATTTTCGACTGAGAGCGGTTTGGAGGAGAGCTTCGGTGCGAGAAGAATGCAAAAGGACCGATGAATGAAAATGGTAATTGTAACAGTGTCCGATCTCTCTGTTGAAGAGCTAAATGCGTAATAAGTGTCTACCATCTGTGTACGAGTACGAACAGAGCAGGAAAGAATGCCGTTAATCAGCAAATGCTCGCCTCCCCTAAAAAAGCGGCCACGAAAATAAGACGTACCTAGTCACATCACCTTCCGCCTCACCAAACAGACTCGCCTTCTGCACCGTGAACCCACTCTCATCACTCTCCGCATCAACCAACGCCTCGCCCTCAAACACCTTCGGCAACCTCGCATGCAAGAACCTCAACACATGGTTATTGATCTGCTCAAACTCGAGCAAGAACCCGTCGTGTCCGTCCGGCGAATCGATCACTACCAGCTCGGCGTCCCTCAACTCCGCTACGAGGTCTCGGTGCTCAGAGAGCGTGAAGAGTCCGTCTGAGGAAATGGCGATGACGAGCGTTCCGGCGGGGATGAGAGTGAGGGGTGAGGGGTCGGCAGGTCGGCCTCGGAAGATGTCGTGAGCGTCCATCTTGCGAGTGAGGTGGATGTAGCAGTTGGCGTCGAAGCGAGAGACGAACTTGTCGCCCTGGTAGCGGAGGTACGATTGCGCGCTGAAGATTGGTGGCGGGGAAGGTGGTGGAAGGGGCTCGCCGTTCGGTAGGAGAGGGACTGTCGAGGATGGGGAGGTAGGTCGGGAGAGAGAGGCGGCGGAAGGGCGATGGCCGTCGTTGTGCGCTGCTTCTGCTCGCTCAGCCGCCGTCCTTGGCGTACCCCATCCGTCCGTCATCTTCCCTCTCCCCAACCCCACCTTCACACCTTTCCCCTTCCCCTCGCCATCCGAGTCGACCTCCTTCCTCCCAAACCTACTCTCAAACGAGTCCCTCGAGCGATAAGTCAACAACGCCGCCATCCTCGCCGCCGCCAGTCCTCGCTTCGGTCCCTCCCCACTCTCAGCATACCACCCTCCCTCGTACTCGGGATCGCTATAGATGCTCTGCCTCTGTGCTTCGCCCCACGAGATACCCCATGCCGAGTGTCGAGCTGAAGTCGCGATGGGACAGATGTTGCGGACATAGCCTGGAGGCGTCGTGAGGGGCCATTCGAGGACGGCCATGCCGCCCATGGAGCCGCCGATGACGACGGCGACGGAGGCCACTTTAAGGTAGTCGAGAAGAAGTTTTTGGAGACTGGCAGGCGGTCACATAAGTAAGGCCAAGACGGGGAGGTGGAGGAACAAGGACGCACCGCACGTCGTCGCGAGTGACTGTAGCTGGGAACTCAGGGCCCCAGCGTCCGCCGTCTGGACGATCTGGGTTCCTCGTCGTAGGTGAAGCAGTACCGTAAGGCGAGCCGAGGACGTTGGCACAGAAGATGAAGAACCGGGTCGGGTCGAACGCCTTCGCGGGTCCGAGCAGAGGTCCCCACCTGAGCCGCTCCGTCGTTAGCTTCAGTTGCAGTGGTGCAGAGACAGCACGAACCAGTCTTCAACATCACTACTTCCAGTCAAAGCATGGCATAAAACCATCGCATTGTCCTTTCTGTTCACACCAACGCGCGTGAGCACTTTGCGTTCGCCGGTTTCCGAGCTCACACGGCGAGAGGGCGGAGAAGCGCGAGCGGAGGGAAACACGTACTGCTCGTTGAGCTTCCCCCAGGTCCTGAAAGCGACAGGTACGTTCTTCATGACGACGCCGGACTCGAGCGTAAACTCTGACACGACGGCGATGGATTGCGAGGGGATGAGCGCGGCGAAGCGATTGTCGGCAGCCGGCGGCGGCGAGCCTGGTCCGAACACGGTGACTGTCGAGCGAGGCTGGTTAGCTGGCTGAGCAGATTAGTGCGAGAAACAAAGTTATACATACTTGTTGGCGCCATCTTTGCGGCGGGGAACTGAAGGATGGACGAGGCAGCAGGCAAAGAGTCAACCAAGGAATCGGCGGAGCCGCGATCAATTTCCTCCAATTTTTGATAAAAGTCGATTTAATTATTTTCCTGAGCGAGGCGAACGCCGCTGGGAAGGCTTTGCCTTGGTTTCGCACCACCCACAACTCACTATAGCGACAAGTCATGGCCAAGAAGAACGGCAGCACCGTTGCCACCCAGGCACCTCAGCCCTCGTCCAACTGGAAAGCGCTCAAACAGGTGCGCCCCTTCGTTGCCTGTGACTTCTTTCAGTTTTCGCTCAACGCTCGTGTCCCGCCTTCGCAGGCCCTCAAACCAGCTTCAGCATCACCGCCATCAGCTAAGCGTAAGCGCACGTCAGCGACTACGACCGTCACGACCACGACGACCGTCGTCGAGACCCCGAAACTCGCGCTCGAAAAGGGCAAGGGCAAGCAGCGCGAGAGCGAGCACGGAGACGACGACGCGAGGAGTAAAGGGAAGAAAGAGATCCCGGTGGATGAGATCCTGAGTGGTGGGACGGCAGCGTGGCAAGCTGAGTGAGTTGTCTACGCGTTTCTTCTTGGGTCAGCGCGGTGTATTGACCTCCGTCCCCCTCCAGGCCAGGACAGTACCTCGGTTCGTCGTCTGTTTCCCGCCAATGCAATCTGACCACACTCTGACCACCTCATTTTGCAACAGCAATCGATTGTGAGATGGTGGGCGTTGGACCCGAAGGCAGCGAATCGACCCTCGCGCGCGTCTCAATCGTAAACTACCACGGCGTCGTCATGCTCGACCGCTTCGTGAGGCAAAGGGAGCTCGTCACGGACTACAGGACGTGGGTCAGTGGTATCAGGGAGGAGGATCTTAGGAATGGTGCGTCCCATTTGCGTTCTGTCGGTTTGGAAGTGGGAGGGGTGCTGATGGTTCGCTTGATGCGGTGCAGCGCCGACGTTCGCGGAGGTTCAGAAGGAGGTTGCGGAGCTCATCAAGGGCCGTATTCTGATCGGTCATGCTATTTCTAACGATACTCAAGTACGCTCCTTCTCCGTTTCTTTTTCGCCTTCCGTTCTAACCTTCTTCAAATGACAGGTCCTGCTCCTCTCGCACCCGTGGACCATGACGCGCGACACGGCGAAGTACCCTCCTCTCCAGGGCCTAGCCAGAACGAAGAAGCCAGGACTTAAGACGCTTGCCAAACTTTGCCTCGGCGTCGACATCCAGGCTGGCGAGCATAGTTCCGTGAGTCGTCGCCACGTCGCCACGTCAGCGGCACACGCGTTGCTGACTTTCTTTTTCGCCTTGCAGGTCGACGACGCCCGAGCCACGATGGCGATCTACCGCTCTCAAAAGACAGCCTGGGAAGACTCCCTCCGTGTTCACTCAAAACCCTCTCTCGTCACAACGTCCACTCCCGCGCTTCAAAACCTCGACCTCTCCAACATCTCCATCACGGGCGTCAAGAAGTCTCACAAACCCAAATCGTTGGGCCTCGCTGCTACTATGAGGAGTTTGAGAGCTGAGAGGGAGAAAGAAGCGGAGGAGAATGGGGAAGTCGGGATGGGAGAGGTGGAGGCTGAGCTGAGGGATCAGAGGAAGAGGGCGAGGGAGGAGGAGGACGATATGGTCGTTGGGTTTGATTTTGCGCCCAAGGCTAAGGCTGTGAAGATGGCGGAGGTCGAGAGGGAGGTGGTGAAGAAGGAGGGGGAGAAGAAAAAGGCGAAGAAGGCGACGGGGAAGTCGTTCAAGGGGGATAAGGAGAAGCGGCCGGCTAGTAAGGCGGGGTGGTGGGAGGAGGAGTAAGAGATGCGTTTGAGGGCAGGGGATGAGCTGTATTAATAATCTGCGTGTTTTCGCTGATGCCTTTCCAAGTCGCAAGAGAGAAGCGAGTGGTAGGTGGACACGTGTCGTGTGGTCGTCTTTGTCGGGCATGCGGTCGGGGGCTCCCTTGGGCTACCAAATTCTTATTCCTCCGTCTGCAGAATTTTGCACTGTTTCGCACTTTCAAGGGTCCAAAAGGGCGACGAAAGTGGGCAGAAACGTTGAGATGAGCCGACTTTCGAGGGTGCCCGCCCAAGCTGCCGAGGGTCGCTCCGGCCCTCTTTCTCTTTCCTCCCACTTCCTTTTGATCCTTTCCTTCTCTTCCGCCCAGATCGCACTAAACACTTCGAACCTTCGAGTCGAGCAGCAAGAACATCATGTGCGTCGCTTCCCCCCTGCCCTCGCTTCCTCCGTTCGCCCACTGACGCTCCTCCCGATTCGTACCACTTTCGCCGTTGGCAGGACGTACGACTCGTCCCTCGCTCTCGTGACGGAGGCGATGAAAGCTGCCAGCCTCGAAAGCGACAAGGCCGTCACCCGTCGTCCAGATTTCGGCCAGTACGTCCCACGTTTGCGCCGCCGTCGTCCCTTCTCTCCTTCAAAGTGGCAAATT
>JALBUQ010000160.1:0-49210 GCA_024364755.1 Pseudohyphozyma bogoriensis
GTACGGGCCACGGACTGACGTGGTTGTGCAGCGGCAGGAACTTCGCGAGTTTGAGCAGTACCGACCTTCAAGCATGATGTGAGCTCACCCATAAGAACTGTTTTTTGCTATTCCCCGTCACCCAACACTGATCTTTCGCATCCCAGCGCTCCTCTCCCGCTCGGCAAGATCCCCTTCACCCCCTTCGACTTCACCCTAATCTTCCACGAAGGTTCCCCCCACCACATCCACGCCATCATAACCCGCCTCCACCCACTCTTCACCTCACAACTAACGATTCTCTACCAAACCCTCTCTGCCCGACCCCGGCAACTCCACTTGATGACCGACCGACTAATGACAAGCCTGGACTGGATCCACGGCGGCGTCGCGGACGTCATTTATGGCTATCAAGCTTGTTTTAAAGCTGAAAGCTGTCATTCATCAGCGAAACAGAATGTGGCGTATATGGCGAGGTTGATTGCGGCGTGGAAGATGAGGTACTTTCCCCTCCTCGAGGCTCATAGAAGAGAAGCAATTCAGGAGGGGTTGCCGGAGTTGGCGAGGGAGTCGGATGGAGTTGTGGTGGAGTTGTTGAAGAGATTGCTGCATTGGGGCAATGAGTTGGTGGTGAGTGCGGATGTTGACCTCGTCCCGGTGGCTAAGGACAGGCGGAAGGGCTGACACGTGCGATCTTCACTTAGGTGATCGAAGGAGGAACGATGGTGTTCGATCTCTTGAGCACCGAGTTTGCTTCTCTTCCAGTGGTTCTGGATACAGCGCTTCCATCACCGCTGGCCGAGTGTCATTTGTCAGTTAGTCCATCTTGACTGGTGGCCGGTGCTGAGGTAGTGGCCTTCCGCAGGATCCACCTCATCGACACGATGTGTGAGAAACACGGTCTGGATACTGCGTCGCTTGGGATGCGTCTTGGCGATGTGATGTGGACACCGGAAAATAGGGGAGACTCGCTGTCACCGACCTCGTCTCCGCCTTCGGACGATGACAGTGCCGCTTCGACGAGCGCGGTCGAGGCTGTGGAATTTGGCGGAGGGCATGAGGATGTGGCTAGAGAACTGGCGAGCGCCACGTTGGAGGAAATCGAAAGTCCCTAACGATCATGCGTAATAGAACACTGAATAATCTCGTACCACGTCAGCTCTTCCGTGCGCTGTCTCCATGACCGCCGAACATAAAGTGTACAACAGAATCCCAAAATTACACCATCCAGGGCATTTATTGCACCATTTCTAATCAGTTTCGCACTTCCCATCCTTTCGTTATCGGCGCCTCCCTCGCGGCTAATCCGTTCGGGGGCTCCGATAGATGCCGCGTCCCGCCCTGCCCTTCCACGCGCTCCCTCTCCTCCTCGTCTCTCCCTTAAACACCCACCCAGTAAACCTCAACCATGGTAGCGCCAGCGGAAGCACCACGTACTGTCATTCTATGGGTCGTAGGTCCTTCTGCGGTCTGTGCTGGCAGGTTCCTTCATTGATCATTGGGCAACCAGGTTCCCCGAAGCACGAGCACGATGTTTGAGATGTCGATGCTCCAGCACAGTGCGTTTCGGGTGCTGCATGAGCCTATGGGAGACCCGTTCTACTGGGGAAAGGAGGTTCGTCTTCCCGCCTTTCTGCTCCCTTGATTACAGCACCGATAGCTGACGCGGTGCGATGGCTCCGCTCGCTACTTGATGGGAGTAGAAGGTCTCCGAGCGGTACTCGGATGAAGTTTGTGAGAAGAACTTCAAGCACTTCCATGAGTTTACGTTTGAGAAGGTGAGACGGTGCTTCGGAGCGAGTTAGTGAAGGGACACGAAGCTGACCGTTGTGTTTGTGGGGCGCGTTACGGATTAGACTTGGAACGACATGGTGAACCCTCCGCAGGTTGAAGGTGAGCCGGTGATGAGAACTTTCTCTGTGAGTATTTCTTTCATGGCTTTAATGAGTGCTGCACTGGGGCTGGTCGAACACGTCGTCACGTGCCCTTTAAACCACACACACCACGCGCACCACACCCCGCTGTCCAGTCCCTTGTGCCCTGAAACTCACACTACTCCCGCCCTCCCACAGAAAGACATGGCAAAGTTCATCTGCCCTCTCCGCTCCTCCCGCAAACAACCGCCTTCGACTTCTGTCCCCTCCCTCCCCCTCCCACCCACCAACACCGACGAAAACCCGACGCTCATCCCCACCGCCCTCCTGCTCGACCCCTCCATCAACCACTCCTTCATGATCCGTCACCCAGCCAAAGCGATTCCATCATTCGACCGTCTCTGCTACCCCGGTTCTACTACGGGATTCGATTACTATGACTGCGAGAACGACCCGGGGTACCGCGAGTGTCGAGTTCTGTTCGACTGGTTGAGGAAGATGGGAAGAGAGCCGGTCGTGATTGAGAGTGAGGAGCTGGTTAAAGCTCCAGAGAAGGTTTTGAAGGGATGGTGTGAGAAGGCAGGCGTGGAGTTTGAGGAGGGGATGTTGAATTGGGAGGAAGGCGCGAGGAGCCATTTGTGAGTTCCTGTGTGGTTACGTGGTGGATAAAAAGCTGACAAGGGGAGACGCTCTAGTGAGAAATGGCCGGGGTTCCATAATGCAGCTCAGTTCTCGCAAGGAATCAACAAAGGGTTGAGGGACGAGTACAAGACGCCGGAGAACTACGTTGAGGAAAAGAACACGGCCACGAAGGCAGCAGCGCCGGTGGAGAAGAAGGAGCTGAGGCCGGAGATTGTGAAAGCAATCGAGGATAACTTGGAGGACTATCTTTACCTGAAAGGGTTTGCTGAGAAGCAGTAGTGGGTCTAGATTTGGTGAGTAGCTCGTGCGTGAAGCGAGACGACACGTGTGCGAGCTGACTTTGGCTTGTGCTCGCAGGTGGAAACAAAGTAGAGCAACCGTGGAATGGAAAGGAGCCAGAATTCGTTGCATTAATTCATGGCATGAGTCTCGACATCACTACTGATTTCTTACACAGACGAATCAGTCCACACCTACACTACCTTCTCGCAATCACCGCTTCCGGCTCACATCCCAAGTCTTCGGTGCTGACTTCCGCAAGTGGCATGGATCGCTTTTGCTCAGCTTCACTTGTTGCCTCCGCGGCGCACTGATGACCTTGATCAGCGAACCCCAGTACCGACCGGTTGCCGGAGGGACATCGTTTCCGCCGTACGTTCCATGCAAAAGGTGAGCAATTCACCCTGATTGGGCATGTTACGATGCTCAGTACGCTCCCAGGTGTCTTCTCCCCGTCCGCGTTCAAGTCACCTTTTCGCTCTGGCTCCGAGATGTCGCCAAGTTCACAAGTTTCGTTTCGCGCCCCGCTCCGCCCGCTCTCTTTCCTTCCGACCACTCACTTCCTTCGACCATCCAAAACTTTCATCACCTTTTGGATCTTGTCCTTCAGCCAGTGAGCATCAGCAACATCTTACACCACTTCCCTTCTCGCACCACTCCTCGACTTCCCCTTGTTTCGCGAACAACCATGGTCCGCCGCTTCATCCCACTCTCGCTCCGCCGCCACGGCGCCGACTTTGACGCCAAAGTGCACGCCAAGTCGCCCAAGTCCATTTACTCGTCCTTCATCACCCCCACCGTCTCCGCCTTGCGCCAGAAGGCGTTCGTCGCTCCTGCTCGTCCCGCGCCTATCGTACCAGTGGCGCTTCCCGCGCCCATCACGACCGCATGCGGAGGACTCGGCGATGGATTCGTCGCTGGGATGAGTGGGTGGAGTGCTGATGGACCGTCGTGGGGTGGTGCGATGGGTGGCATGGGATGGACGGGAGGGATGGCCGCCACTGGCGGAACAGGAACCTCGACTCTCGGAAGCATCGACGACGGCGCCCGCTTCTCGAACGACGCGACGACGAGGGCGCTTCACCACAACTTCCACGAGTACTACTCGTCGTTTCACGACGCTTGGATGGCGCCGTACCCTTCTATCGACTACAACGAGCGATTTTGGCACGATCAGGAGGTGCCGATGGTCGGCGTCGAGCCGGCGCCTTCCCTCCCCTCGCCCGGGCTTTCGCTGACGACGGGGGCAGCGCCGAGTGCGGTGACCCACCCCTCCCCAACTTACTCCTCCTCCACTAAATCATCCTCACCATACGCTCGCCGTCGCCCCTCGTCCAAGTCCACCACTTCAGACCGCTCTCGCACGCGCGAGCGCCCTCGCTCGACCACCCCGCCGAGCCCACCACGTATCTCACACTCGCCCTCGCCCTCCCCCTCCCCTCCTATGCCTGTCACGCCAACTATGGGACATCACTACGACAACAGCGTCTATCACGCCGTGGACGACTTTGACGCTACCCCCGCCGCCGCCTACACCCCCTTCCCTGTCCTCACCTATACCGATACCCACACCACCTATCCGACGACGATCGTCGACGACGAGGAAGCAGAGCGCGAGGCTCGTCAGACTCAATTTATGGCTGAGGCGGCACAAGCGGAAGCAGCGAGGAGGAGGGAGCAGGAAACGACAGCGTTTGCGGAGGACTTGCTGAATGGGAACGGAGCGAAGAAGGATAAAGGCAAGGGGAGAGCGGTGGGTGCGATCGTGCTCCAGGACAAGCGCGACGAGTTGCAGAGGAGGAAGCAGGCGATGCGCGAGACGGAGCAGCAACAGAGGGACGCAGAGTCGGAAGGTGGAGCGGTGGCTAGTGGGAGTGGGAGTTGGGGCAGTCAGGAGAAGCAGGAGGTGAAAACCGCGGTGTTGGCGGTGTTGGGTGGACAGGCGGGTGCGGGTGGACGGCAGCAGCAGCAGCAGCAGCAGCAACAGCAGCAACAGCAGCAACAGCAAGCGACGGCGAATGGGACGAGGAAGGCGAGCATCCTCCCCCCAAAGAAAGCGACGAGGCTAGCGGGGATGGTGGGCATCTCGAGTAGCGAGGCGTGGATGCAGAACGTGAGTCCGGTGGATATGCCGTTGAGGAGGCCAAGGAGGCGGTGAGCTGGCGAGGGGCGAGGAATGGAGACGGGGACGTGGTCTTGGGTTCGGGCTTAATGAGGATAGGCGATGGGCAAGGTTGAGTGATCTTTTTAGCTCTGTACTACTAGTCATGTTTTAGATTATGTGTCGTATTTATTGATCAGTGATCGGAAGACTGAAACGAAAGCTATGTTTGGCGAAACTGGCTCGTCTCAGCTGGTCCGAGGGTGCGAAGTTGAGCTGACGTGGTCTGCATTGCTGCTCTCTGCTTGGTGCGTCACTTTCAGCTTTTCCTCTCTACCTGCTTCTCGCTTGACGCAAGGACATCTCAACTGGACGTGTGGGGCTGGGAATCCTGCAACGCGCTCTCGGAGCCCTGCGTCCCAAGAGTAACGCTTCCGCCTGCACGCCTCGCTCTCATTCTCATTCACACAACCCAACAGACTTGAGCTTCATGGTGGACCAAGCTGCTTGCGCCGATGACACTGTCCAGCCCAAGTGGGCCGTTGAGATGGAAGCACGCCTCAGCGCCGTTCTTTGCGGGGTGAACAACAACATTGCTCTACCAGATGCGAGATCTGTACGCGTAAGTCTTGCGCAGGTTGTTTCCTTGTACCTTCCAGCTCGTACCGTATAGATGTGACTTATCAAATTTCTGAATTTGGGATCGTGCTGCCGCTACAGTACTGGAACCAACGGTACGCTTCGGCTATGACCCCAGCGAAGGTGGTCCTGTTCCTTGATCAGACGGATCCTACGCAAGAGGTTAGTCAACCATCGCTGAGCAAACTCTCACCAAAACCTATGACTGATTCGCGAGCCGACAGCCACACAACCTTCCACCCCTTCACTTCAGAACCGATCTCGAAGATCTCACGCTCGATCAAGCACAACGGTACCTGCAGGGCTACGGCTTGGCCGATGCTTCCTTGGCCGAAACGATTGATAGTCTTAGCGGTTACATTGGATTTGAATACTGAAAGACTGTTCACCGTTTCTGTTCCCGCACTTGTCGGAGCTGAGCGGAGAGCCCGTGCGCTAGTCTCGTCGAGCTGACGTGGTCTCGCTAACGGCCTCCTGCTCCGCCTGTCTTACCTCCTCTCAGCGCTACTCAAAGGGAACATTACATGATCGATGCATAATACTTGAATGGCCTCCACCGTCGTCGTGAAGTTGTCGGGGCATTCTCGGAACTCTCCCCTTCCAGGCGGCGCTCCAAGTCTCACTCTTTCTCTCCTCCCTAAAAGCCACATCGAACGCGTCGGCATCGACAGCAACGAGCGAACTCGTTCCAGCAAATGATGCCGTCCAACCGCAATGGGCGGTCGATATGGAAGCTCGACTCACCGGCCGGCTGGACAGATGTTGCGACAAGCTAGAACGCACCCTCCGGCACTTCAGGGCCGAGCATCAGGCGAGGGTCTTCACGCGTGGGTTGCTTTCTATACACAGCTCTTAGGGCACAGAAGTAGCGGAAAGTTGTTTGACGCTGCTGGGTTTGGACTGCGTGTAGACTTGGAATGAGGATAACGCTTCACCGGGTGTCGCCGCAAAGCTCCTCCCCTTTCTCGATGGCTCGGATCCGACGAAAGCGGTAAAAGATCTTCACCTCCTACCTCACTCTACCCAAGCTCATAAATGGTTTTTGCCTCCCGCAGCTCCATAATCTCCCGCCCCTCCACTTCAGATCCGATCTTGACGCGCTCACGATGGAGCAGGTCAAGCGGTACCTGGAAGGGTACGGCTTGCCCGTCGCTTCTTTGCGAGAAGCCATCGATAGCTTGAAAGAGCACGTTGGGATTACATACAGCTGGATGATGTATTGAAGCTCGAAAATTGTGTCCTTGAGCCGTCTCGCGCTCGTGGAACTGAAGGACAACCGTGCATCTGACGTGGCCTCTTTTGCCGCTTTCTTCTTGGCTCCTCTTTATCTGCTTCCTTGCATTCTGAGTAAAAAAGTTCATGTGACGTTCTGTGCAATAGATGTGCTGGGGAAGAGTTCCTGGTGGCACTCCCAGCGTTGAGGGAGGAGGTGTCGTCAGCTCAGCTCGCCCTGCTCTCGTGGGAGCTCGTTCAGCGCAGGAGGGACAGGGAAGCGAGCACGAACCTTCTCGTTCTTCTGTAGAAACGCGATTCAGCCCCAACGAGCTGTGACACATCTGGCCATCAGATTCTTGACAAAACAGGAGCAATGGTTTAAAAAACGCTTCCATTCGATGGTGGTAAGAGGAAGAAAGGTGCCGGCCTTGCCATGTTGCTCGCATGAGACTGTCTTTTTCGTCCTCGCCGCGTTTCCACGAGGCGTACGCGAGCCTCGTCAGTCAACAGGAGGCATAGGGCGAGAGGGGAGGCCTCAGTGCCCCTGTTCCTTGTGCTCCTTTGCTTCCTTGCACCCACCAACGGCATTCCTTGCACCCCAACAAATTGCACTACAGTAAAATCTACGAGATGCCCTACGAGCTCCCACCGATCACGGCCGTCAACGGCTTGAGGCTCGCCGCGCCCGCTGCGCCCGTGGCGATGGACTTCCTCGCTGGAGCTCCAGGTGCGTTCGTCTTCCTTCCAACGTCTCGGCTGTGTGAGAACCGGGCGCTGATGGTCGCCTTTCCCTCAGATCAGCAGCCTCAGTGGCACGCTGAAAGGGAGGCGCGGCCATTTCGACACCCGCATCGCTCAACTCAGGACGGACACCACAAGGGTGCGCCCTTGTTTGCCCACCGTGGCATCTTCCGGTGATCAAAGCTGACCGTTCTAGCATCTGGGCTACAGTGGTGGAACGAAGACCGCGCCTCGTTGGGCCGCGCCGCCAAGGTCGTCCCGTTCGCAGACGGTTCCGACCCCACCGAGGACGTGAGTCTCTCATTTCAGCCTCTGAATCCCGTTTTCTAACCTCTAATACCTATTTAAAGCCTCACAACCTTCCGGTCATCCGCACGAGCGGAGACGTTGATGCGCTCACGGACGAGCCGGCTAGGAGCTACTTGGCCGGCTACAAGATTCGCGCCGCCGTCAACATCGGTCACGTCGCCGCTGCTCCTCGCATCAAGGAGCACCTCGGCCTCATCTACTGAGCCAAGGGAGAAGGAGAGCGGGGGAGGAGGGGAGCGAGGGAGGAGGGGAGCGAGGGAGGAGGGGAGCGAGGGAGGAGGGGAGCGAGGGAGGAGGGGAGCGAGTGGACGTGAGCGCGATCGACGAAGTGAGTGAGGAGGGCGCAGGCCGTTGATGAACCGAGTATACACCTTGTTCCTGGCATCTCATTATTGTTGTTTTTCTCACATCTACGGCGGGGTTCCGAGCGAGTGACAAGAATACGCGAGGCATACAGTACGAAAGGAAGAACACGAGAGCACCAGAGCAAACGAGCGGAATTTGTAGCGAAGGTGCTGGTTACAAGAGAGGCACAATACGGGCGAAAGCGATGAAACGTGAGAGGATCTACAGGTCTGTTGAGCAAAAGAGAACACTCGTCAGCGACTTCCCTCAGACCACCTACGCCGACTGACGAAAGCGAATGCGACTTACAAAGTCCCTCAGGTCCCGAGTCCTTCTTCCTGTACAACACCTTCTCCCTCGCGTCCTTGAAGTCCTCCATCGTGACCTGCATCCTCCTCTCCCTCAACGCCAACAATCCAGCCTCCGTACAAACAGCCTTGATGTCGGCACCCGAAAGCTCGTCCTTGGTGTGCACGAACTCCTCGAGGTCGACGTCGGAACTGAGCGACATGCGAGAGGTGTGGATCTTGAAGATGTAGCGCTTCGTCTTGATGTCTGGCAGACTGTGTGGGAGATGGGGGTCAGTGTCGTGTGCGGTGGGGGTAGTAGGGAAGCAAGCGACGCACGGGAACTCGATCTTTCGGTCAATACGTCCAGGACGGATGAGGGCGGGATCGAGACTCTCAATCTTGTTCGTCGCCATGATGACCTTGACGTCGCCCCTCGAGTCGAACCCATCAAGCTGGTTCAACAGCTCCAGCATCGTTCGCTGAATCTCCCTCTCTCCTCCCGAGTTCGAGTCGTACCTGTCGGCAAAACCCTGTCAGTCAGCCAATTGTTCGTTTTCTCGAAAAGAAAATGACGCACCTCTTCGTTCCGACCGCATCAATCTCGTCAATGAACACGATACTGGGCGCGAGCTCTTCGGCAACCCTGAACAGCTCCCTGACCAGCTTGGGTCCGTCTCCGAGGTACTTCTGGATGAGTTCGGATCCGACAATTCGCAAGAAGGTGGCCGACGTCTGGTTGGCGACGGCCTTGGCGAGCAGCGTCTTTCCGGTTCCTGGCACTCCGTAGAGGATAACACCTGCGTGGTGCGAGCATGTCAGCGCCAGTGAGCAAGCGACGAATAGAATACGAAAACGAACCCTTTGGTGGCTTGATACCCATCTCCTCGTACAGCTCTGGATGAGTTAACGGCAGCTCGACCGACTCCTTGATCTCCTGAATCTGCTGCTCCAGTCCTGTCACGCCGCGAGCGCGCGCATCATCAGCACCCCATCCACGCTTATGACGAACCCAGGGAAAGCGAAGACGCACCTCCAATATCCGCATAGCTCTCCGTTGGCGCCTTGTCGACCTTCATCATGCTCACCATCGGGTCCGTATCGTCCTGCAACACTCCGACAATCGCCATCGCCTTGTGATGCAACATGACCGAACACCCGGGCTCCAACAGATCCTTATCGACAAAGCTCATGATCGAGACGTAGTACTCCGGACCCGTAGTCGACACGATGGCATGGTCGTCGTCGATGATCTCCTCGAGCGTGCCGATGGACATGGGCGAACCTCGGAGGTCGTCGACTCGGGTGCGCTCCTCGACAGTCTTGTTGGAGGAGAGGGTCGGGGCGAGACGTTCTTGGTTCTGGACAAACTCTTCTTCGATGAGGAGGTGGTCTTGGATGCGCTGCATCTTGAGGAGCTTGAGCTTGCATCGCGTGTTGGGGTACACGGCCGGCACTAGAGACGGTGGTGGCGATTGAAAGTCAGCAAGCCGCTCGGTTGGCCCCCAAATGTCCCCCTTGTATCAACCTTTCCTGCTCCACTTCACCACAACGCTCCCCAAACCCACCAACCCACCGCCACGCCCCTGAACCTGCACTCGCCCTCCATCGTCCGCGCACGACCCAGCAGCAGCCAAAACACGATACTCACGCTTCTGAGTCGGGTCAGGACCTCTCTTCTTCTTCTTGCCGACCCTCGTAGGAAGTGGCGGCTCCCACTTCTTCTGTATACGCGAACGAACGGCGCGTTGTTGAGGGAGGAGGTGTCGTCAGCTCAGCTCGCCCTGCTCTCGTAAGAGCTCGTTCAGCGCAGGAGGGAAAGGGAAAGGAGCACGAACCTTCTCGTTCTTCTGTGAATAGTAGATGAATCGAGTTAGTGATTGAGTTGAAGGCTGGCGAGAGGAACACGAGCGAACCTTGTCCTTGTCAGCGCCTCCGTCCCCAGGTGGAGGAGGGCCTCCGGGCATTCCTGAAGCTCCTTGTCCCTACCATCATTCATACATATTAGTCTATATCTATACAGATGTCAAGAACTCCATCCTCACCATAGTGAAAAGTCGTTGAAGGTGAGGGTTGTTGACGGACCACCGCCTGCTCGCGCTGGCTTCGAGCTGGGCTGACGCGGCTTGACCCCTCTCCGGTCTTCTCTTCTCTAAGGGGCGGGCCACGTGGTACATACTTTTCCGTCATTCTCGCCTTGGGCAGCAAAATATCGATGTGGACAACATTCTTTACTCATGCCTTCTGTAAATCTACAAGTTTACGGATTCATCTACCTCCTAAACGCCGCCAACTTGGACCTCGGCGCCAATGGTCCTCCTCCAGCTCGCGGCTTCGTCGCTCCTCCCGGCAACCCTGCACCACCAACTTGCGGTCTAAACACCCCAGCTGGACGAAGAGGGTTTCGTGGTTGCGCTGGAGTCGGAGGTGTCGCTGCTGCTCCCGAAGACGGTCGTCGTCCGAAAGGCTGCGACGAAGACGAAGGGGTCTGCGAGGGCCTCGCGAAGGGCGATGGCGAGGAGGACGTCGGCTTGGACGAAGGGGGTCGGGAGGAAGTAGTCGAAGAGTGGGAAGAAAAAGGAAGGTCAAAGTCGCTCTCTGCTACCCTCTTCTTCTTCCTCAGAGCTTCGCCCTCGATGAGCGCCGGTCGCTCGCTCGCCGGCGTGTGCCTCGTGTCGGCGGCCTCGACGACGACGATCTCCTCCGGGGGTTCGCAAGAGTGTCGAAGCGGGAGATGTCGAAGGAGGAAGAGCGGCGAAGGCTCCGGCACGTCTACTGGCTTATCCCTCCTCCTCACGTGTTTTTTCTCCTTCTCCTTCTCCCTCCCTCTTCCCTCCGTAGGATCCTCATAAAACCCCACGCCGCTCTTCGCCTTCTCCCTCTCCTCCTCCCTCTTCCTCCTCCACTCCTCTTCTTCTTCCTCCTCCTCACTCCCCCAATCACTAATCGCATCCTCCTTCATATCCTGCCTCTCAACCTTACTGAGCTTCCTCGTGCCGATATCATACAAACTCCTTCCCCCACTGATCCCCGCTCCGATCCTCCTCCCTCCTGCAATCCCTCCCATACCCTCACTCATCCACCCTCCATCCTCCCTCGCCGAATGACCAGACTCATCCAAAGCCTCTCTCGAGATCCTCGAAGTACTGGTCACAAGCCCATGAATCTTGTCATACGCCCTCACGTCATGCTTCTGAATCAACCTGAGTTGGGCCGCATGAAGTTCCTCCATTGTTTTGGCCGTAGAGGCTTCGGTGGGAGTGGCGAGACGACCGATAGAGCGGAGTTGGATCGTGACGGGTTTCGGGACGGCGAGGATCGGGTCGGACTCGCGGTAGACGGCGGCGATGCGACGGAGTTTGGTGAGCGTGTTGGAGTGCGAGAAGGTCGTGCCGAAGAGTTGGAGTTCGGCGTCGGGCGCTTCTTTGAGGTTTGGTCGTCTTAGAGCAGCTGAGTTCGGCAGGGAAAGCAAGATGCGTTACTTTTGTGGGAGGAGAAGAGGGAGGAGAGAGGAGCATACGTTTCCACGTGGTTCCTCCTGGCCGGACGCCCTGGTTGAGCACGGTACGAAACGCGCCAGTGCAGGAAGTGCCTTTCAACTCTGAATTCAGCTTGTAGTCAGCAGTTGGCGATGGTCTGAGTACAGGGGAGAACAAACGAAGCATTCTCAGCGAGGGCAGTTGGCCGACCTTTCTCGCTCCCCTGTCCGTCACCCTCTTGAGACTTTTTAGACTGAGGATCTGAGTTCCTGACAGTCATCAGCTTGTATTGACATGAAATGAGAGAGCCGCTGCGTACCTCCAGCCTCGCGTAGTGATCAGACGCCTTGACGTTCCGGACCATGATCGACAGCGCTTCGTCCGTCACTCTCTGCACAATCTTATCAGCTCCACGTTCCTCGAACCAAACCTCAAGCACTCACAGTATGATCCAGCACCAACACAACCAAGAAGTCCGCCACCGGCCTAAGCTTCACCATATCCTCATCCGTAAAGCTCCCGTCCCACGTCAAGTCGAGCGTCGCGAGGAAGAAAGTCGGCGCCACGAGCTCCTTCAGCAGCTTCGCCCGTTCAGCGGGGCTGGATGTCGTACTCTCGACGTCGGATTTCGCGACGGCCCAGTCGAGCATCGAGGTGGTGTTGAGGGTTTGGAGGTGTGCGAGCTCGGTGCTGTCGGAGAGGCAGAGGTGCTTGTAGGTCTTGTAGCGCGTCGGGAGGTCGAGCACCTGCGTTGCGAGCACGAGACACGAGTGAGATTCTCAGCGATTCTCACGACCCATCAGAAGGACGGATGGACGCACCTCAGCGAACGTGGTCCACGCCTTGAACGGCACGATCCCTTCATTGTTTACCGCAAACAACGTGAGCAACGTCGACGCGCTCGCGCGATGCTCCTCCCTCAACCCATTCAGCACGCCCTCCTTCCCGAAATTGTTGACGACAACAGCGATACACACGTCCTTCAAGCTCGGGACGCCGCCGTCCGCGCGACTGTTGGGCACGATCTGCTCGCGAGCGGCGTAGGCGAGCGCGTCGAGCGCGGAACGCGACTTCGCGGGTGCGGGCGCGCGGCCGATGATGTAGTCGCTGTAGCCGTTGAGCTTGGCTGAAAGTGTCGTGTCCCTGTAGATCATCACCAGTGTACTCGTCAGCTCCACTGTCTTGCACGATCGTCCCGCGAACGAGGATGGGCGCCCCGCTTGTTGTTGTACGTACCCTCTGTTGCTTGCCGCTGCCTGCTCATTGCGGTACCGAGCTCGCTTCTTTGCGCGAAGTTGTGACTCTTGTTCTTGCTCAGCGAACTCCTCTGAGGCAGTCTTGCCGCGCGGGCGGTACGCCCCGAGCTCGTCCATCGTCGTGCGCGGCGGAAGGAGGGAGGAGCGCCAGCGGCGCGAGGACAAAGACGCTCAGCCCGACTGGCACTCGGCTGGCGGCCAACTTGACACGACCTCGTTACGTCGACACTCTCAGGACGTCAAACCACTGAGGATAAAAAGGAAGCATTGCACTACATATAATCACCCCACAAACAAGGAATTTCACAGCAAATAACCGCCCAAGCCCACCCACCATCTCAAACCGTCGCCGCCGACAAATCCGTGTCCGTCCTCACCACACTCTCGACCACGCCATTCGGCGGCAACGTCGAGCTCCTAGTAGTCGTCATTTTCTTCTTCAGCGCCCTCACGAAACACCTGTTCTCATCCTTATCCTTGTCCTTGTCGGAGGTCGTGAACGAGCTCGTGCGCTCCTTGCCGCTCAACGTGCTGGAAGCGAAAGGACGCGAGCTGCGGGAGGGCGAGCTGGAGCGAGACCCGTCGGGGGAGGAAGAGCGGAGAGAGTCGGTGTGAGAGAGGGTCGACTTCTTGGTGCGGGCACGGGCGGCGCGGACTGGGGGAGGAAGCTGTCAGTGACACGTGGCGCGTTGAGGGAAGCGCGGGAGCGTACGATCGGCCCGCTCTTGAGCGAGGTGAACTGAAGCGACCATTAAAGGTTAGTGAAGTAGATCCTAGATACTGAATCAAGATGCTTTCACTCACTATGGTTGTAGATGAAGTTGAGCGCCTCGCGAGGGCCGTTCTCTGCGCGAATCTTCTCGCCAAGTGCTGAACCATCAGAGTGAAGGTCAGTAAGAAATATGCGGCAGGAAGAACACAAATAGTCATAGGAGAGGCAGTGGGACCAAACGCACCTGCAGCCTTCTCCTTCATGACCCGGTCCGTCGTTCCAGCCTTAAAAGCAGCCGTCAAGTCCTTCTCCGTCAAAGATCGGATGGCCACACCGGCCCCAATCTTCGAAACACGACCAGCCCAGAAGTGCTGGTCGCCGAAAAACGGATGTATCAGTGTCGGGAGGCCAGCCCTGAGTGAAGCGCCAGTCGTTCCAGCTCCTCCGTGGTGGCAGGCGGCGTCGATGAGGGGGAAGAGACTGGAACAGAAGAGGAACCCATTCAGTATCAGATCTGAAGTACCTCAGTATAGCTTCTTTCCATCCCCGACTTTAATAAGCCTGTCCGCCCCCGTCTTCGAGCAGCCCCGGCGCGCGCGCGCAGTCCACGTGTCCTCCTCATCGCCGACAAAAGATCATGACTCACCGATCATGCGCAATCGAAGGGACCGAAAAGATCTCCTCTGGCAAAGGCACCTCCTCGACATTCGTCGCCCCCCTCTCACTCCACCCTTTCGACAGCACCGCCCTCACGTCCGCATTCTTGACGGCAGCGACGACCGCCTTCGTGACGGCCGCAGCGTCAGGAACGACGATACTCCCGAACCCGATGTACATTACGGGTTTGCCGTCGTCTCGAGCTTTCTGGATGAATTCCAGGAGACCGGCGGGAGGCTTCCAGGCGGCGTCCGAATCAAGGAACCTGGTGGGTTTCCGTTCGTTGTCAGCATCACTCAAGGGAATGACAGAGGGTGGAAACACACCAGTAGCCCGAAATGAAGATGTGGTCTTTCCAGTCGTTTGGCTTGGGGACGAGAGCGCTGGAGAAGTTGTACACGAACGGGACTTTGGCCTGCGCCATTTTGTGGAGGTTCGTCGGCTCGAGGCCCATCATGTTCTTCCTCCAGCGGTTGACCTTTTTCAAATATGTCAGCGATGCCCTCATGACGCTCACGAGAAAGGAACTCTGCTCACCTGACCGGCCGTGGCCTTCCAGATGATCGTGTCAAACATCGAGTAGCTTAGCTGGTTGTACGTCGGTCCGAGATCGACGGAAGCGGCACTGCAAAGAATGAAGCTAAGCATAAAGCAGGTGGAGCTTTGTAGGATGGAGCGCACAAAGCCTGAGGGTACTGGAAACGAGCGACAGAAGATCAGCTCGTGCTTCCGACGCGTGCGCCACATCCCAACTCACAGTACTCGTAGCAGTCCAAGGCATCGTGAAAGCACGGAAGTAAGGAATCCCCAATCCTTCCTGTTCTCGACCAAAAGATTAGATGAAGCTTCGAAAGGCAACAAAGGGGGACGACGAACAGCGACGTGAATACCGGCCATCGTCGACGGGCTCTCGATGAGAATGTCCGCCTCCTGACAAGCGTGCCTATATGCGCATACTTTTGTCAGTCTCCCCTCCCACTTAACTCCACAACCTCAGAAGAACGAACCAAGACTCCGCAAACACTACCAGCCAACCTCGTCAGTCCTTCTTCGTTTCACAGACAACAACAAGAAGCTGAACTCACGATCGTCAAGCCACTGCCTAAACCCACCAAGCGACTCCTTGAAGAACCCAGGCGAGAACATCTTGTGCTCGACGGAAAGTTTCCTGAGTTTTGACAGGTTGAGGAGGGTAGCTCCGTTAGCCCTTTCCCGTCCTCTTTGGCCGTTGCTTTCGTAGCCAAGCAGCTGGAAAGGGGGGGGGAACGATCTTCTGGACGTACATCAGAGCCGCAGGATCTCCTCCGACCTCCTTGTACCCGATCCCATACCCCTCAACCCAGGCTCGGTACTCCGGGTGAGAAGCGATCGTCACCCTGTTGCCGTCCTTCATGAGCTCCAGCGCGAGCGAGATGCTAAAAGTCCGCTACATCAGTCCTCGCACTGCTGAAGACATGAAAAAGCCAGATCAAACTTACTAAGGCTGGACATCTCCCCTACTTCCGATCGTCAAACAAAACACATGCAACCCCGACAGCCTCTTGTACCCAATAGTGCCCAACACCTTTGGCGTGTCCGTCGGCTGCAACCCAATCGGGATCTTCGGGTTCTCCTCCAAGTCCACTCCTAGGACTTTATAGTGCGACGGATCGGCGGCGAAGTTCGAGGTGTAGGGGTTGAGCGTGTACCCTGGGGAAGAGGGAACTGCAGAGGGCGTGGTGGTCCCGGACGCGAGGGGGGAGGTGGTTTGAGTCGGTCGAGTGGGAAGAGGCGAGGTGGCGGGGGAAGGGTCGATGTGGAGGGCTTGGGTTTTGAAAGCGAGGACGGCGTCCTTGATCTTGGTGATGACTTCGTCGCGAAGTTTCTTGGAATGGAAGTCGAGGCGGACTGGGGAAGATTGCGTCAGCAGCGTACTCCGTCTCTCCTCGTCTCTGTCAACAGTCAGAACTCACCATCGGGAGATCCATGAACCTATGAGGCAAGCTATCTTAGCAACCGCTTCTTCTCGCCGACACAGAATGCGGAACCCACCTGAATCGCCAACCCTACAATCCTGAAGCCAAACGCCTTACAAGGGACCGCATCATCGATATCCGCGATCGGGATCCTCAGCTTGACATCCGACCCCACGAGAACCTTCTTCCAAAAGCAGAGGAACGTGCTCGAGATACATAGAGTGCCCCACGTCGGGAGGGTACGGACGAGCTGGACGTTGGGCGCCACTGTAACCACCCGGGTCAGCACAAACACGTCAACGCTCGAGGAACGAGGGAAACACGTACAGAACAACGAAACCGGTGGCTCGGGCAACGCAAACATCTTTTGGAACTCGCTCGCCAACCCCTTCTCCTTCCCGAGCTCGGTCGTAAACTCCTGCTGAAGCTGCTCGTCCTTCGCTCTCATATCCGAGTCGATCTCGAGTACTGGTCTCGCACCACAAGGTCCCGTCTCCGTCTTCGCAAGGTTGATGTACTTCTCCATGTCGTCGTAGAAGTCGCAGCTGCAAGATGTCTGAGTGAGAAGCTTCCACCAGGAAAAGGTGGACGAGCGTACTGGTTCTTCAAGTATCCAAAAGCGACCGACTGAGGCGTCGAGCTCCCCTCCGACTCGTTCGAGTGCGTCGACGCCCCGTCCGACAGCGTCGCTTCGCACCTCCCCGAATCGAAATCCACCTCGACTTTCTCTCCGAGGGACATGTAGGGCTCCCTCGTCATCCTCGTGACCAAGCGGAGGGGGAGGGCGAGGCGGAGCTTGTCGGCTGTGGCCCGGAAGGCTGTAATGGATATCAACTGTTAACTTACTAGCGCTCCGAGGTGGAAAACGGAGGAGAGGACGAACTGAAGAGAGCAGCAATCATATCGCCATGCCACGCGACGGCGGACTCGGCCGTATCGAGCTCGATGACTCGCTCTCGACCATCAATGAGGGAGAGGTAGATCTCGCGAGGTTTCTCCGGGTTCTGTTTTCGAGTTTGAGAAACGTGCTCAGCGCTGAAACCACTCCTTCGGCGTTCGGCAAGAAAGGAGAGGGCGTACGTAAGCGCCGATTTCCTTGACTTGAGAAAGACGGCAGGCTCCGATCGGCTTGTCTGAGAAGGAAAGCGAGTTAGTGCTTAATATGGATGTTCAAGAAATTAACAGCAAGATTGTTGAAAAAGCAACTTACAGATCCTCGCCGACGAAGCATACCACGTGACCGAATCGCTCTTGAGCTCAATCCAGGACCTCCGCTTCCTCATGAGCTTTCCGGGGAAGTGGACTGCAGCGTGCAATCAAAAAGATTGTGTCCGTCAGTATACTGAGTAATCAGTAAAAGACGATCTGGCTTACCGGTGACAGGTCCGGCTCGAATGACCTTGTTGGCGGGATTGCGGGGGATGTAGGCAAAGATGAAGAGTCGGCGGTTCGTCAAGGCCAAGACACCCTGAAAAGAGAAAGCATTCTTCAGTAAAATCTTTGGTAGAACGTGGGCAGGGTTCCGACGGACCTTGATCAGAACTCCGCGGTACAGCGCGCTGAGCAACCGCCAAAGTGGGGGGACGAGGAGAAACAAGGCAAACAAGAAGCACGTCAGCGGACTACACACCACCTGGCGGAGTGTAGAAGATATGGCGTACCCAGGGATACTCTGCACAAACTCCTCCTCGCCGGACCCGCCTCCGTTCCATGGGCCGAACTCCTCGACAAGGGCCTTGAGCCTCTCTGCTGGAGACTCGGCTGCATCCATGACCTATGTCACAAAGATACATCATCAGCTTCCTTCAAAGCTTCCTATACATCTTTCACCCTCCCAGGAAGTCCTGGTCTCCGGAAACTCACCTCAGGGTCCTCGAACGCTTCCTGATCCGCCTCCGTGCCATCGCCCTTGAGCTGGCTCCTCTCGACGACAGCATCGGCACTATCGATATTGTCCAGCGTCAACTCCTGGATCAGATCCTTCCTCGTCACGTCCCCGGCCAACAAACTCATGCCCCGGACTGGCGCCGCTCCGCCCTCCGCGTCTTCGCCATGATAGTGATGGGGATCCAAGATGGCCTGCGAACCCCCAGGAGTGACAGCCTCGTGGTCGTCCTCCGTCGTGGAAGTCTCGTCCTCCTCGTCGGAAGGGAACTCGGACGAATCGTCGTGGTGCCAGGGCTGGTGCGCAGTGGCGTTGAGCAGGTCGACGAGCGAGTTGAGCGCGTTGGGTGCTCCGCCCATCCGAGTGATCGGCGCCACTGGTGGATCGAGGGTCGACATTTCTCGCTGTAGTCAAGTTTATCGGGCGGGCGAGGTGCGAGGTAGAGGGAAGGAGGACGAGAGATTGCACGTGGATCGACGAGCGGCGGGGGACGGATGACCGAGGCGTTCTGGTGTTTTGCGTAAGCGGTTGCCCGACTGCCGTGAGCGGTGTGGTCGGTGGCTAGCTCTGGTAGGAAGTATGTGACGAAAGAAAAGTATGTAGAGAAGTGGGACAGGGTCGGAGCAAGAGCCAGATTTAGCGCCCTCCTAGGGGCTACGCAACGCAAGCCCCCATCCGCCCCCCCGCGCCAACCCCCCGGGTGCCTCGGTGCTCGCGATTCCTGCACTTCGGTGTTTGGCCTTGCCCTTTTGACCCCCTTTCGCAATTCGTCACCATTCTGCTAATCATCGTCTATTACTCGGATTGAACTTCAGTCTACTCCTCTTCCCCTCGTCATTCCTCTTTTGCCCGGGCGTGTGGTGTGGTTTGTGCGAGGAGGCCGACGTGGCTTATCGTACTGGAGCTCCAGAGGTTTCTAGAAACAGGTGGATGGTGCTCTCAGTACCATCAGCAACACTCAAGTGCTGGGACCGTCATGAGAGCTAGACCTGTAATCACAGAATGAAACCCGTCATGTAATCGGGTCGGTTGGTCGGCCTTTCGTCGGATGCGGAGGGTCGCACACCGAAGGACGACGTCAACGTCAGCCGAAGGATGCAGAGACGTACCTTTGACCGATTAAACCCAGCTCAGTTACACACGCAAGTCCTGTTCCGCCCAAGTGAGCACCCATTCGAACGGGTACTATCCCCTGTGACACGTGGCACGGCGGGGGGAGCGCGTTTGAGTGGCATCCTGCGGGCTGAAAGGTTCTTGAACGGGTTGTAGCATTCCTTCGGGGGACTGAGAGACCCTCTGAGGCCATCGCGACTCGCGTCTCGCTTTCATATGCTCCTCGAGCCGACGCTCGGCCATCTCGAGCCTCCTGGTCTCAACCACCGACCTCAATGATGACCGCAAGCCCTTACAGAATCGACCGAGTCTTGTACTATTCGACTGCTGAGCTGGAAAGTGCTCCGCTCAACTGGGAGTTCCCCTACGTAGCGGAGCTCTGCCCGCCTCGCCATCCTCCCGCCGACGACCAACCACTGTTCCCCGCTCCGCTCCCAGCGAAACACGCAGAAACCGTTTTCCAGCTCATCGCTCAGTACAGGAGCATCCACATTTTTCCTCCCTTATCAGCTTCAGCCGACGAAGCGGACTCACTCTTGGTTGACTACGAGACCCGCTATTGGCCTTTACTCCGCTATGCCGTATGGGAACCTGTTCTGGCATTAATTGCCGCCCGGCTGGGACTCGAAGACGATATCCACCAGCTTACCGATGACCCTGTTGGGGGGCTGCATGAGTTGATGAGAAAGTACGAGACACGACACCACTCGCTAGACGTGTACGAGCGGAGGGGGCTCCAGGTGCTGTTCAAGCTAGGCGAGGCGTTAAGAGACGAGAACTGTGAGCGATCCTCGTACAACATCTTTTTCATGGCTGACAAATTAATTCTCAGATTTATGGTATCATTTTGCTGATCAAATGTACCGCACCCATTTCCCCAGTTCGGGACAGTCCTTCCTTTCGCAAGCCGTCGACGTTCTCAACCCGTTCAGGCCGACCAGTGGTGCGTGCATTGGCCTCCAAAGCACTCGAAAGGCAAGCAGTACCAACCTTTGCTTTCAGATTATTATACAGGAAGGGTACTGGGAACTCCCCGAGGGTTGCCCTCGATCGCGAGCCATCGACAAGTTGGAGTGTCAACGGCTCGCGATTCATCCCCGTCCACGGGCCACGGAAACGCTAGGAAGAGGTTTGAGGTTGAGCGTAGTGGTGGAGATCTGAGGCTCAGGCTGAACGCTCAAACGCTCAGGGACACAGAGCAGGAGGACAACACCGTAGAAGCACAGAGGGAACGATGGGAGCTCGTTTGAAAGCAGCTTTTTGCGTGCCCTCAGAGCTCAGGTCAGAGCCCAGGAAGAGTTTATAGCAGCAAGATGGGAGCCGAAAATGGGCTCAGTGTGCTCCACGAACTCGTCAAAGTCTCTTCGGACAGCTACACGTGGCGTCGTGCCTTCGATCTGTCTGGCTTTCGAGAGAGACGATTTGAAACCGAGCTCGAGCTGGGCCCGGAAACTGGTCTACATTTCTTGAGTGCTGACTTTTTCTGAGCTCGGAAAATTGAGCTCAATCACGACCCGAGCCAGCGACCCCTCCAGCCGATCGCGCCTCGCTGCCTCTCGCTCCGACCATCAACAAGTACGCGACGCGCCATGTCGGGACCAGCACCAGCGCCTCCTCGCGAGCCGCACCTTCTCGCACTGAAGGTCCTCCGAGCTGCTCACCCGACTCTGCACAAATCAATGCCGCCCTACACGGAAGCGACGTCGCTCGGTGGGCCGTCGATCCTCTCGCTCAATGACAGCTCGGTCGAGAAAGGCGGAGACTTTAACTTGACGGGCGCGTTGATGCTTCCTTCGACTTTTGGCACGATCTACCTTGGGTGCGTTTGGTCGTGCTTTCAGGGAAATGAGGGGAGAAAGGTGGGCAAGCTAACACTCGACGCGCCGTGCGCTCCCTCCCCTTCTTCAGCGAGACCTTCTCCGCGATCCTCTCACTCTCAAACGACCTTCCAACCAACGGTCCAGCCCTCTCACCAGTCCTCAAAGTCGAGATCCATACGACCCCAACCGCCGGCGGCGCGGGCGGGAGCAAACACCACCTCAAGACGATCTACGCGAACAAGGCGGATCGACTGAACCCTGGCGAGTCGGTCGAGGGAATCGTGCAGCATGAGATTAAGGAGCTGGGGCTGCATGCACTGGTCTGTACGGTTACTTATGGGGCTACGCCAGCGGCTGGGCAGGAAGGAGCACCGGCAAGCGCGGCGAGCCAGTCCAGGTCGTTTAGAAAGGTGCGATCGTTTGCTGGAGGGTTTCGAGTCTCAACGAACGGTTAGCTGACTTTTCACTGCTTTGCGCTATCCAGGTTTACAAGTTCCAGGTGCGTGTTGCTCCCAAGTTGCAGCAGTGCACGCGTGCGTACTGACTTCATGCCCCAGGTCTCGAACCCCCTCTCAGTCCGCACCAAAGCCCACGCGCCATCTCCTTCGACAGCGTCCTCCTACCTCTCCCCTACCGAACGCCAAAAAGTCTTTCTTGAAGTCCAGGTTCAAAACCAGGGACAAGCGGCACTCTGGTTCGAGAAGATGAGGTTCGACCCGATCCCCGGATGGACTGTCGAGGATGTCAACAACGCGTCGACGACGAATGAAGATGGGAAGGAGAATGTTGTGAAGCTGTTTGAGGGGACTTCGGCGTTACTCCCTCCGACGGCGGTGAGGCAGTACCTATACGTGCTTTCGCAGCCTGTTTCGGCACCTCGAGCGACGCCCGGCTCGTCGCAGCCTCTCGGACGACTCGACATCGTGTGGAGGACGCCGCATGGAGAGCAGGGAAGACTTCAGACGTCGATGCTAGGTCGAAAGGTGCCTCTCCCGCCTGCTCCGGAGGTGTCGCCAGTCTCCCAGCCCGTCGTCGCACAGCCACCACCTCCCGTCGTTGCCCCGCCGCCGCATAAAGGTCCTGCGCCTTATCGACCTGCGAATGCTCCTCCCGCCTCTACACCCCCACGACAAACCTCGCCGCTCCCTCAGCAGCCTCAGCAACCGCCGCCGCCGCCGCCGGCTTTACCGTCGTTCGATTTGACGGTGATGGGAGTTACGCCTGAGACGATTCACAGGGAGGTGCCGTTCGAGGTGGAATTCAACCTCGCTACTAGGGACGTGTCGAAGCTCGAGGGGAAGAAGGTCGTCGCGCAGCATGTGAATTGGCATGATTCGCTACTCGCTCTGAGGGGACCTCCGCCTGCTGCTCGTCCCCCGGCACCGGCAGCACCAGGCGCGCTGCTCGCTGTTCCTCCCCTGAATCCAGCTCTCGCACCACCACCGGCATCAGCAGAGTTAGCACCACTAGTGGACCTCTCCTCCTTCCCCGCCGCACCGACTGGCGGTCTCCCGAAACCTCTCGTCGTTCCAGGCCGACACTCATCCGCCCCACCATCACGGGAAGTCGTCTTCCTCGGCTCCTCTTCCCAGTCGCTCCTCGACTGGACGAACTTCACTCCCGCGCCTTCTCCTGCTCCGACTCCCTCCCTCCCAGGTACAGAGCCCGCACCACCTCCCCCACCGCCGAAAGTCGGTGGAGCGACGACGTTCAAGATGAGGTTTCTGCCGTTGTCGCAGGGGTTGTTTAGAGTTGGAGGGTTGAGGATTTTGGTTGTGGGTGGGGAGCGGGAGGAGGCGAGGGTCGCGTTAGAGGTCGATACGGTTGCGGAGGTGTGGGTCAGAGGTGATGGTCGGGCTGAGGGGTCTTAAGAAGGGGTTCGAGGGCGAAAGTGGCACAAGTGTTGTAGAAATTGGTTGTAGCTTAAAATTGCAGGCGGTGGTTCGGGGATGAGACAATATATGGTTGCTCAACGGAGGGTTTAGGTTGCCACGTGTCCACGTGCGGCTGTGCAAACGACCCCAATGAAATTCAAGGTGACGGGATACGAACAACTAGACTAGTAGCAATGTACCAAAACCTTCTGTGTGGATGAATCATGGAGCCCTCAGCGCTCAACCCACTGGCTCGAAACCGTGAAAGAGCGAGTTGATGGAACCTTCTGGAAGGATCGCGGGACCGACCTGAATTCTTATTTCTCGCCGATTATTTTCGGAGACTGCGAGTTCGGGGCCATCGAGCGCGCCCAACGCTGGCTTCCCCTCTTTCCTCCACCCCTCCCCCCTTCAACTCATCTTCAACCAGTGCGTTTAGCTCGAATTTGATGCATACTTTAGTGAAACTTGTTGCTCACGTCGCTCGCTCCTTTCTCCTTTCTCCTCCCTCCCTCGCTTCCTCGCTCTCGCTCGTTCGCCACCCTTCGCGTTGGCTCTGTGAAGTGAGCGCCGCCGCCCCCGAGACTTTTGGCTTCCGTGCGTCCTTTTCTTGCATTTCTATTGTAGAGCTGTAGGACTAACTATGATTGTTGCCGACTTGCAGAGGCTGAGATCAGTGCGTGCTTGGTTCCTCGCGAAGGACGTTCCTTGACGTTCGACTGATCTCCGACTGACCTTCGTGCTCTTGCCTCTCGCGGTTGTGCGATACAGCCCAGCTCTTGGATTTGATCATCAGTTAGTCCCGTTCCTTACTTTATTACTGCACGAAGCAATGCTTGGTGGTGAGGAAGTTGTGGGAACTTTTTCGCTGACCTTCTCCCCCTTTCCACCCCTCCTCCCCTCCTCGCTCTCCGAACCCTGCTGCCTTCCTCGAACCCTCGCTTCTAACTCCAAACAGACACTTTCTACTCGAACAAGGAGATTTTCCTTCGTGAGATCATCTCCAACTCTTCGTGAGTGTCCTCCCTTGCTCCCGAGTTCACTTAGCGCCCGAGCGAGCTCACACGTTCATGCTCTCCAGCGATGCTCTCGACAAGATCCGCTACGCCGCCTTGACCGACTCGTCGGCCCTCGACACCGAGAAGGAGCTCTTCATCCGCATCACTCCCGATCTCGTCAACAAGACCCTCACCATCCGTGATTCCGGAGTCGGAAGTGCGTTGGCCGTCCGTTTCTGGGTCTGAGGCGAGGAAGCTGATGATTTCTCGTGGGATGTAGTGACCAAGGCCGACCTCGTCAACAACCTCGGTACCATCGCCAAGTCTGGAACCAAGGCCTTCATGGAGGCTCTCTCCTCCGGTGCCGACATCTCGTACGTTGGAGGGAAACTCGTCGGATGAACCGTGGGGGAAGGAGACTGATTACAACCCTTTGTCGTGGCTTTACAGCATGATCGGACAGTTCGGTGTTGGATTCTACGTACGTATTGTTTGAGCTATGAGCAGCTAGAATTCAGAAGCTGACGTCGCGCTGTTCGCTCTCAACAGTCGTCCTACCTCGTCGCCGACAAGGTCACCGTCATCACCAAGCACAACGACGACGAGCAGTACATCTGGGAGTCGGCTGCCGGTGGAACTTTCACCATCACCCCCGACACGGTCAACCCCCCTCTCGGTCGCGGTACCGAGATGATCCGTAAGCCTTGTCGATCTCTGCTCTGGAGGGGAAAAGTTGCTAACGCGCAGTGTGGGGTTGCAGTCCACATGAAGGAGGACCAGCTCGAGTACCTTGAGGAGAAGAAGATCAAGGATATCGTTAAGAAGCAGTACGTCGCGTTTCTGCACTTTCGGAGAGGTGCGGCTCTGACGAGTACTCGTGCGCTACAGCTCCGAGTTCATCTCCTACCCCATCCAGCTCGTCACCGTCAAGGAGGTTGAGAAGGAGGTTGAGGAGGACGACGAGGAGGAGGCCAAGGTGCGTTTGTCTTGCGGGCTCTGAGAGGGAGGTAGAGCGGTAGGCTGACTTCGCTCGTTCGACATCGCAGGAGGGCGAGGACAAGCCCAAGATCGAGGAGGTTGATGATGAGGACAAGAAGAAGAAGACGAAGACTGTCAAGGAGTCGGTTACCGAGCAGGTTGAGCTCAACAAGACCAAGGTGCGTTTGTTTTTGAGTCCTGGGGAAAGCGACTGGCGCTGACTTGCTCGCTGTCATCGTAGCCTCTCTGGACCCGCAACCCCACCGAGATCACCGCCGAGGAGTACGGCGCCTTCTACAAGTCGCTCACCAACGACTGGGAGGACCACCTTGCCGTCAAGCACTTCTCCGTCGAGGGACAGCTCGAGTTCAAGGCGATTCTGTTCATCCCCAAGCGCGCTCCCTTCGACCTCTTCGAGTCGAAGAAGAAGCGCAACAACATCAAGCTCTACGTTCGCCGCGTGTTCATCATGGACGACTGCGAGGACCTCATCCCCGAGTACCTCAACTTCGTCAAGGGTATCGTCGACTCGGAGGACCTTCCCCTCAACATCTCGCGTGAGACGCTTCAGCAGAACAAGATTCTTAAGGTTATCCGCAAGAACTTGGTCAAGAAGACGCTCGAGATGCTCTCGGACATCGCTGAGGACAAGGACAAGTGCGTTTGCCTTTTTCGTTTCGCGGGAACGGTTTTGGAAGCGGTTCGCTGACGATGGCTTTCTCTTCGCAGCTTCTCCAAGTTCTACGAGGCCTTCGGCAAGAACATCAAGCTCGGTATCCACGAGGACGCCCAGAACCGCTCCAAGCTCGCCGAGTTCCTCCGCTTCTACTCGACCAAGTCTGGAGAGGAGATGACTTCGCTCAAGGACTACATCACCCGCATGCCCGAGCAGCAGAAGAACATCTACTACCTCACCGGAGAGTCGCTCACCCAGGTCCGCGACTCGCCTTTCCTCGAGATCTTCAAGAAGAAGGGCTTCGAGGTCCTCCTCATGGTTGACCCTATCGACGAGTACGCCACTACTCAGCTCAAGGAGTTCGACGAGAAGAAGCTCGTTTGCGTGTAAGTTTTCAGGCTTTTCTTCTTGGTTCTGGGCCAGCCGCTGACGGCACTCTCTGGCCTACAGGTCTAAGGACGGCCTCGAGCTCGAGGAGACTGAGGAGGAGAAGGCCGAGCGCGAGAAGGAGACGAAGGAGTTCGAGGACCTTACTCGCACCATCAAGGACATCTTGGGCGACAAGGTTGAGAAGGTCTCGATCTCGAACAGGATCGCCGACTCGCCCTGTGTCCTCGTCACGGGCCAGTTTGGTTGGTCGTCCAACATGGAGCGTATCATGAAGGCCCAGGCCCTCCGTGACTCGTCCATGTCGTCGTACATGCAGTCCAAGAAGGTCGGTGCTTTCGTCTTGGAGTTTTTGTGTGACACGTGGCGCTGACACGTGGCCTTTTTTTTAGACCCTCGAGATCAACCCCCACAACGCCATCATTGCTGAGCTTCGCCGCAAGGTTGCCGAGGACGCCGCGGACCGTACAGTCCGCGATTTGACGGTTCTCCTTTACGAGACCGCGCTCCTTACGTCGGGCTTCACGCTCGACGCGCCCGTCGACTTTGCCCAGCGCATCCACTCGTGAGCCTTGCCCTCTGTCTTTGGTGGGTCGATTTGAGCGATACTGACTACTTTGGCGCATGTAGGATGATCTCGCTCGGTCTCTCGTTGGACGAGCCTGAGGCCATCGAGGCTGAGGAGTCGGCTGACGCCCCTCCCCCTCTCGAGGCCACCGGTGTCTCGTCGATGGAGGAGGTTGACTAAGCTAGTCGCCTTTCCGAAAAGAGAAGAGAAGGGATCTATTCATTCTTAGTCGTTTTTAGCTTCCCCGCTCTCGTCTCGTCTTCCGTTGGTTTTCCTGCGTGATTGCGTAGCTTTTTGGCCAATTTCGAACTCTGCAACTGTTCAATTTTATGTTTTTAAGCAAGGGTCACGTGTCTTTCATTGCGACAAAGAGATATAGAGAGTTGTGAAACGAGTACGGCAGCGTCCCGTCCAGCTGCATCTTGGAGCACTAGTTCTGTGCGCACTCATTATCTCTGCTATGTGTGTACTTTGTAGACGGAACCAAATCATTGTTGTTTCTTGTTGCTACGAGCATGATCCTTTTGCACCATCGGCGTCTCTGCTCAGCGTCCTCCGCGCCATCTTGAAGAATGGTAGCGAGGCCCGGCGATCTCACTGAGGTCGATTGACCGAGGTTCGTACTAGGTTGTGATCGTGCGCTCAGCTCCTTTCACGCTGTAAAATGTGGTATCTCACACGTATCAGTATTACCGTGCCTCGGCATCGCTCACACCCCTCGGCGCCCGTCAGACCCCACCCCCGAGGAAAAAGTAACACGTGTACCCGAGCCTAACCTTCGGTGTTCGCCGTGGCGGATCAAGATGCAGCTCCGAATGGAAACATGCCAAGCCGATCTCGGTGTTCGTTCTTTTGGTCTGCTTAAGAAGCCCCACCCATTTTCTGTCGTCCCTTTCTTCTCTCGCACCACCGTCCCCCCGCCTCCGCACCATGTCGGCCTTGATCCGCGAAACGCCGTTCGGCAAGCTCGTCCATTTCCTCGCAAGGGGAAAGATCCTCAAGTACCCTGAAGAAGTTGATGGGTTCGTTGTCCCCGCCTCGATGTTGTCTCGCCCGGTTCCGGAGAAGCAACAATCGCAGCAATCGCACGACGAGAACGAAACAGAGACCGTCGTCGGCTCCGACGCCGGCGGCGCAGGCAGTCCTGGTGCTGCTGAGAAGGGGATGAACTTTGGTGCTGGTGACAAGCCTCCGAAGAGGCCTCAACCGAGCCGACACGAAAGTATGGCGTCCGCCGCCGAGATCGGCGAAGTCTTGCAGCAGTCGCTGTCGAGGCAGTTGACGAGGCACGGGGAGGTTGCGCGTGCCAAGTGCGACCCAATGTCGGCAGAGACCATTATCGTCACTTGTTTGTACTCATCAATTTTTCACTTTCTGTCGCTGACTTTGGATGCTCAGGGTACGGAGACGACGACCCCGACAACCCTCAGAACTGGAGCCACTGGAAGAAGAGTCTTGTTACGTTTACCATCTGGTGAGCTTGCTGCGAACTGAGCCAGTGTTGTTTACAAAGAAGCTAACCCGAAATCTGTTTCCAAGCGTTCTTACCTTCAGCGTCTACACTGGATCCAGTCTCATCACGTCAGGTTTTGGCTCCCTCATGGCAGAGTTCGGGATAAACGAACAAACCGCAACGGTCAGTCTGTCGATGTGTAAGCCCGTCCCAACTACATCTCAATAAGTTAAAACTAACAACAGTACTCTTTAAGACGTGGTGTGCTGTAAGTCCATCGTCAATCGCGGAGTTGACGTGGTGGCTTACTACAGATGCCACGTAATTCAGACGGTCTCGGTGCCCTGATCTTCTCCCCTCTCAGCGAGATTCCAGCTCTGTAAGGATCCTCCAATGGCCGTCTTTGCTTATCACTGATGCACTGGATATCACAGCGGACGCAACCCCTTCTACTGGGCTCCGATGATCGCTTTCTGCGGGTTCCAAGCCGGCCTATGCAGGGTTCAGACCTATACCGGCGTGGTGCTTCTCAGGATGCTTACCGCTTTTTGTGGAGGGTAAGTATTGTCAACGTGCCTTTCGACTCGGCGGCGCTGACGCAAACAACTCGGCTTGTTTCACAGACCCGTCCTTTCGACTGGCGGAGCGACGCTGGCCGACATCTACAACCCCTTCCAGATCCCTACGGGCAAGTGACCTGTTGCCTTTTCCGGCTCATATCTGTTCCAAGTTTTGACTTTTTACATCTACAGCCTTCTCGATCTGGGTTCTCCCAGCCTTCTCGGCGCCCGCACTCGTACGTTCGGATTTCTGCTCCGCCTCCTTCGACCCGGCAGCTAACACCTCGCTCCTTTGTCAGGGACCAACCATCGGAAATTTTGTAAGCCCTCACGCTAACTTTTTCAAATTGATCAACTCATTCGATTTTTTGCTTCCCCGTGACAGGCCGCCCAAGCGCACGACTGGAGGTGGCCGATGTGGGAGCTCCTCTGGCTCGGAGGATTCTCGACCATCCTCCTCGTCTTCCTCTTACCTGAGACTGTGAGCTCAACACCTCCCGCCATTTTTGGCGTTCCAATCCTGACAAAAGGCGCAGTCACACGCCAACATCCTCCTCCGCCGCGCCGAACGTCTCCGCGCTCTCACCGGCAACCTGGCCTACAGGAGCCAGGAGGAGATCACCAACGCCAAACGCACTCCGGGCCTCGTCTTTCAGGAAGCCATCTTGCGTCCTTTCCGTGCGTTGCTTCTTTGGAGTGGGGTGAGATCGGCTCCGCTGATGCCACGCTGCCCGTGCACTGCCTCCGGACACAGAAATTACGGTTTTGGACCCGTCTATTGGCTTCGCGAATGTTTACACAGGTAAATGGTTCCTCAGGTACTGCCTCAAACTTCTCTCTTACGTATACTCGTTCCTTGTCCGCCCCGTCGTTCCACCTTGCCTGCGTTAACTCAGGCAAGTCTCTCAGACACGTGTCTCACTTGTGCTGTCACTAACTCCCTTCCCTTGGCTTGCCATGGAACAGGCCTAGTCTACGCTTTCTACTATACATTCTTTGTGGCCTTCCCTATTGTTTACGGACCCGAGGTCTTCAACTTCAGCTTCGGCGCTCAAGGCGTTGTTTGTGAGTTCGCGCGCTTTCGTCTCACGTGGCGCGGACTGATGCTTGGTGATAGACGTGTCGATCATCGTTGGAGGAATTGTTGGGTTTATTATCTATGTGGGCTATCAGCTGCTTTACATGAACGGGTATTGGTACCCTACCCGGGGGTGGCCTGTCAACGAGAAGAGGTTGGAGCCTGCGATTATTTCGTCCGCTTTCGCTCCTATCGGTGCGTGACTTCTCTCAAGGCATTTTCCGACTTCCATTATTTTACTGATAAGGAATGCCGCGCAGGTCTCTTCATCTTCGCCTGGACAAGCCGTGTCGAGTGCCACTGGATCGGCAGTTGTATTGGGACAGCCCTCTACGCGTTATCGAACTTTATCACGCTCCAGGTCTGCCCCGTTCCTTTTTTCCAGCCGGTATAATTTACTGAGATTGTACAAACTTTCCTCCGCCTGGCGCTCGTAGTGCATTTTCTTCTACATCGTCCTCTCCTACCCCGCCTACGCCGCGTCCATCCTAGCCGCCAATGACCTCCTCCGAGCTACTGTCCGTCCTCCCTCTCCCTTTTCCCCGGTTCCAACTTCCCTCATCTAACTCCCCTTCTCTTCACTACAGGCCGCCACCGGGTTCCTGCACATCGGTATCCCCATGTTCCGCACGCTGCATATCGACGGCGGCGTGAGCTTGCTCGCGGGTTTGACCTGTTTCGGTGTCCCTGGGATTTATCTCATCTACCGATATGGGGCGAGGTTGAGGGCGAAGAGTAGGTTCGCTGTGGGAGATTCGCAGTAGTGGATAGGTGGAGAAGTGGCGGGGTGAAGAGGAGAAGGGAGGATGGATGGATACTGAGCGACGCGAGGGGCTCCCATATACATATCAGTTTACAATCTCGTTTTGATGGAAGTGGACGTGAAAGTTGATGGAAACACTTTTCTGACCATTTGTGCCATGCGTGCTTCAACCAGCGACCTTCTCTCGTTCGTTCTGGATTCACATTTCCTCATCCTCCTCATCTGCAAACGGATCCAACTCCGGGTAATCTCCAACTCTCACGTTCTCCGGTTTGACGAAGCTCGCTCGGAACGGTGGGGTCTGGAAGTATCTCTTCCCCTCGACCCTACGTCCCCAATGCAGTGCGAACACGTCAGCGCCTCTTCCCCCCTCTCTCCACCCCACGAAGATGGAAACAGAACCCACAAACCATCCCCCTTGCCAACCGGTTCGTCCCACATGACCCCCACCCAAACCTCTTTCTTCCCAAACTCTACCTCACCGACAAACTTGACCTCTCCTCGTCGTTTCATGCCCTCGTCCGACAAGCTGACTTCACAACGAGCGCCTGGGACCAAAGCCGGGTCGAATGGTGTTGCTGGCGTTTCGGAGGAAGGAGCGAATCGGCCAAGTTTGTTGCGCTGTTTGTAGGCTAAAACCGTGTCTGCATCGTGTTGTGCCACTGGAGTGAGTTGGCGGTTGGTGGGCAAGAAGGAGCAGGGGAGGACGCACCGGATCTGGCTTCATATTCTTCATTCGTGAGCTCAAACTTCTCGACGCGGGAGAGGTCAGTGAACTGCCCCGAGAGGCCTTGGGAGGAGGGGTCGAGGTTGTCGACCTGCACGCGTTCGTGCGTCGGGGGTGAGGGAGGTGCGGGCGCGTGAGGAGGGGGTCAGCGCTTCCGCACAGCTGTTCGTCTCGCTTGGATGGAAGATAGGAAGATAAATGAAAGGGTAAAGACTCACCTTGATGGTCATCCACTCTGTCGCGCCATACTCGTCCAAAGTTCTCGCCTCGTCGTCAAGACGCGCGACGAGTTGCAACGCGCTCCCCGAGCTGCCTTTGAGCAGCGAGAGAGACTGGTGTTGCGCTGGTGTACCGGTGATGATCTCTAGTTTTGACTGTGGTGAAGTGTGTGAGCGAAGGCAAGACGTAGACGAAGGAGGACGACGGAGGGAGCGTACTTTGAGGTCCGCGATGGAGAGCAAAGGCGAGAACCGGCGCTCAGAGTGCGTAGAGTCGGACGTGACCCAGAAAGTGATTAATGACATTCTTTCGTTGCTCTTCCAAAAGTGATGCGAGTTTTGAGCCGTGTGTAGTGAACAGAGCGGAACCAAGCTCAAGGCTCCGTCCTCGCGAACTTGGGCTCGCCGCTCTCTCGCTCCGTCCCTCACGAGCGCTCAACCTCCTCCTCCGTCCGGCCAGCAACAAGGGGGAGCACCACCAACCTAGAACGAGCACAAACCATGAACCAGTCGATCGACATCGCCGAGAAAGCGCTCTCGGACCCTTCAACACTCCCTACGACGGTCGAGAGCGACGCGCTCCAGGCCATCGCGGATGCGAAAGCCGCTATCGGCGCTGAAGCTGGGGGAAGCGACGGAGTAGAGGGAGTGATCCAGGGTGGCATGGATGCGAAGCTGCAAGTCGGTGAGTTGGTGGTGTCTACTTGTCGAGAGCGTCGTCGACCGTGCGCGGAGGCCTTGGGTGGTGGGGGTTGCGCTGGGACGACGGGGTCGCTGAAGGCGCCGAACAGCTGGAATTCGAGGGCAGCTACGATTAATTTCTACATGCATACGGACGGTGAGCATTGCTGGAGGACTCGAGGCAGCAACAAGGGTGGCGCGCGAACGTGGACGCGCGTCATCCAACCATCCATCCCATCCGAGCGGCGACCTCCTCCGCCTCTCGTCCAGCTCGTGATCCCGACAGGTCCAGCAAGTACATGTATTGTGAAGAGAAAAGGCAACCTTCCAGGACTCCGCCACTTTCCGCAACGCAACCGCTCCCAGATCTAATCAGCTGACACCCCTTTACTTGTTTGCTTGTGCGGCTTCAGTTGACGAGAACCAGGAGTTTACGTGCGTTCTTATCCCCTTTCTCACCAGACCTGAAGCAAACAAGCTGAATGGTTGGTGACCAAAATAGCAAAGCCCTCGACGCACACATGAAGAACTGGAAGCTCCGCGACGCCGGCTTCTCGTACGATGTGGTTGCCGTCTTTGGGTCTCAGTCGACTGGAAAGAGTGCGTATAGAGAACGCTTTACTTCCTTCTGTCTCCAGTGCTGATTGTAGCCTTGGGCGGTCGCAGGTACACTCCTCAACAGATTGTTCGGCACCAAGTTCGATGTCATGAGCGAGACGGAGAGGAGGCAGACTACGAAGGGTGCGTTGTTTTTAGCTCGGAAAGGAATGTCGAATGAATTCGTAGCTAAGGGAGCGCATGTAGGAATCTGGATGAGCAAGGGCCAGGACATGAGCGTGCTGGTCATGGACGTCGAGGGTACCGACGGCAGGGAGCGCGGAGAGGACCAGGTGCGCTTTCTGTCTTTTCCTCTCTCCAATTCCACATTAACCAGTCTCAAATCCAATCTCTGTACGCAGGACTTCGAGCGCAAATCCGCCCTCTTCTCGATCGCCGTCGCCGAGGTCCTCATCGTCAACATCTGGGAGCACCAAGTCGGACTCTACCAGGGCGCCAACATGGGTCTTCTCAAGACTGTCTTTGAGGTCAACCTTGGCCTTTTCCTCGCCGCAAAGGAGAAAGGGAAGGCTGCTGGAACGTGCGTTCTCTCTTCGGCCTCCATCGGGTTGGCTTGGGCGACACGTGTGCTGACTTCGGTGGCTGGGGTCGTTCTCGTCTGACAGGGTGCAAGACAAGACCCTCCTCCTCTTCGTCATCCGCGACCACTTCGGCGCGACTCCCCTCCAGAACCTTCAGAACACCCTCACCGCCGACCTTAACCGCCTCTGGGACGGCCTCTCCAAACCGCCCGGACTCGAGGATTCGCAGATCACGACTTTCTTCGACCTCGGATTCGTTACGCTGCCGCACAAGTTGTTGCAGCCCGAGTTGTTCGAGAAGGAGGTGTTGCAGTTGAGGAAAAGGTTTACGGACCCGAAGGAAGAGGGGTACGTGTTTTTGCCGAAGTACCATAAGAGGATCCCGGCGGATGGAATCAGTCAGTACATGAGCACGATCTGGGTGAGCTCTGCCCTCTTTCCGGTCGGTTTGTGTAAAAGTCGCTGATGTTGATTGTCGGGGGACAACAGGACGCCGTGGTGACGAACAAAGATCTCGACCTGCCGACCCAGCAGGAGCTGCTCGCTCAGTTCAGGTGCGATGAGATCGCGAGTGCTGCGTTCGTGTCGTTCACGGAGGCGACCAAGGCGTTTGGCTCGCCGACGGGTCAGGGCAAGCTCGTCAAGGGGTTGGGAGAGGCGATGCAGAACGCGAGGAGCGCGGCTTTGGGTCCGTTTGAGGCTTCCTGTTTGCTCGAAGAAATAATTGAAGCTGATTGGTGGCACAACAGCTACCTTCGACGCCGCGGCGTCCCGCTACCACTCTGGCGTCTACACCCGCAAGCGCGCCGAGTTGCTCGCCAAGCTCAACTCGACCCTCTCCCCCTTCTTCCTCTCCCACCTCAAGAACCTCCACAAGCTCGTCCTCAAGGACTTCCGCAAAGCCATTCAAGACGGCCTCAAAGTCGATGGCTACGATTTCGCTGAAGTCGTGAAGGCTACCCGCAAGACGGCGGAAGAGGAGTTTGTCAAGGGTGCGAAGGAGGTGAAGCTTGATGAGACGGAGTGGAGCTATGAGGAGAGTTTGGAGCAGCTTAGGGAGGATGTGGTAGCGATTGCGGATCTGTTGAGGGTCGAAGAGACGAAGAAGATGGTCGCGGTCATTGAGGTGCGTTTCGCCGTTTTCTGTTCTAGCGCGATCGGCGCGAAAAATGCTGATGCCTGTCTTTGGTGGCGATGCAGCGCAACATCAAGAAGCACGTCAGCGAGACGGTCGAGCTTAGCCTCAACAAACCTTCGCCAACGATGTGGGACAAGATCCTTTCGACGTTCAAAGACGCTCTCGAGACTGCTGAGACGGCTTACGTCAAGAAGGCGACGAGTGGGTCTTTCCCCCTCCCTTTTACCCATATTATCCGCCATTGATCTTTCATTGCTCGTTTCCAGGCTTCAACTGTACCGAGGAGGAGAATGCTGAGGCCCTGATCCACCTTCGCAAGCGCGCGTGGTTGGCCCTCCGCGCGAAGATCGACGAGCAGACGGCCGAAGCAGTCATGCTCGTCAAGCTGAAGCTCATCTTTGAGGATCGTTTCCGCTACGACGAGGAGGGTATCCCGAGGGTATGGAAGCCGGACGACGACATTGACGCGATCTTCAAGAAGGCGAAGGATGCTGTGCGTGCTTTCTCTTCGCCAGGCTGTTTTCTGAGAGAGCAAGGCTGAGTTGCATATCTACGACAGGTCCTTGCGCTCATCCCCCTCTATGCAACCATCTCCCCCTCCGACTCTGCCAACAACTTCACCCTCCCCTCCTCGTCCGACCCCAACGACCTCGAAAACCCCGAATTCGACTTCCCGTCGACCCTCATCCTCCTCTCCGAAACCAAAGCCGATGACCTGGCCTCCCGTTTCCGTCGCGAGGCGGACGCGTACTACCTCGAGGCCAAGAGGAGTATGGTCAGCAGCATTTCGCAGATCCCGTACTGGATTTACGGAGTCCTCGTCGTGCTCGGGTGGAACGAGTTTGTCGCGGTCATCAGGAGCCCGATTTATTTCACGTTGTTGCTCATCGCGGCGGCGGCGGCGTATATTACGATTCAGCTGAATATGGTGCGTCTTGTCCTCTTTGTTGGTGTAGGGAGATTCTGAGCTGACGATCTCTCTCATTTTCAGACTGGGCCTGTGTTGACGATCGCGAGGACGGTGTCGAGGGAGGTGGTCAAGTCTGCAAACGAGTTGTTGCACAGTCCGTCTCACTTCCTTCACTTACGATCGATACCTAACAGCTTCTGATCTATTCCCTCTTCACAGCGTACTTCCAGGGCCAAACGGCAGAAGCGCACGTCGCGCGCAACACAACGGCGCCTGTACGAGCGGAGAAGAAGAAACCAGTGGGCGAGGACATTGAGATGGAGGAGAAGACGCCGTTGGATGAAAAGAAGTCGCAGTGAGAAGAGCAGGGGGTCGCATCAGTGGTAATACATCTCGCACTTTTGTTTTGCAGTGTCTCGTGCGCTATTTGGAGAGGTTGCACTGCCTCGTGGCTATACGTGGCACTGCCTTCGATTTTTGAACTGAGCATCTCACTGTGACTTTGCTGAACACTATCAGCACGGCGACAAGGTAATGATAAAGCGCAAGTGCCAGCACCCTGGATTGATGCTCGCCCCTGAGCGCCGGTCTCCGTCCGCTCCGCTGCCCCTCGAGGACATTTCACTTTGGGTGACTGTTTCGTCTCGGTTTGAGAGCAAGTCTCTTCTTCACTTTTTCCTCTTACTCTCCTACTTTCAACCAGCCTTCGACAGCTCATCAACGAAGCTTCCAGGTCCTACCTCTCCGGCAGTTGCTCTTCTCCGTCCGACCCCTTCTGAGCGACCATGCCGCCACGTCTTATCTCTCAAACACAATGCGAGCAAATTTGTTTGTCTCAACTCTGAAAGTTCTGCTTTACCGGATGCTGACAAAGACTGGTTCACAGTGATGGATGAGATGGCAAAGTTTCGCGATACGTACCGCGAGGTCTATCGTGTTTGTTTCCTTTCCCAGTCGCTCCAGAGTACATACTTAGGTTCTGAGCACTGTCACAGGCGGCATCTAGAGAAAATCTTCCTCACCTCACTCAGCTCTGCCATGTTCTTGGGGAGCCCCAGAGCCTTCCTTACCTCGCTGCCCTCAATGATCACCATCCGGCACAGGTGTGGCCTGACTTTCTGTCGCACCTTCAGACCCAGCTCATTTCAGAAATCGGACCGTATCTACTAAAATGTGAGAATGACGTCACCGAGGTTAGCCCTTTATCTTTCTGTGCTCGTCGTGGTCTTGACACCATGTTGTCTGCCAGGAAATCTCGCGCCTGAAAGCTGCTGCGGATGGCGTGCTTGGTGTCGGACGATTCAACAGATACATGATGTCCATTCCATACCGTCCTCCTCAGCACTTGACGTTTTTGCGCTTCCGACTCGGCATCGTAAGTTTTCTGGGTCACGTGGCGTCCACCGCGCTGATTACGATTCACACAAGTACAGCTCCGCAAGTCGTCAGAGGTGGCATGGGCGGCTTCAAGAAGTTTTGCTAGCTACCTCTTGCGCGAGCCAGCCAGGACCATCAGCAACGACCTCGTCACTTCTCTGAGGGAGTTCGCCAGCGAGAGCCATCGAGCTCAGTACTCTCTGCCGAATTACTCGAAGCAGCTCGGGAAAACCGCAGCCAGCAAGGGATCTTCAGCAGACAAGAAGATTAAAAAAGTCAGATTCGGGCTTGAGTCGCTCTGTTCGTCCCTCAAGAGTGCCGACCAAGTCGTCGGAGATGGCGAGTCCATGGCTCAAGGGGCGGCATCGCTTCCGGTGGAGAAGCTCAACGAAGCGTTGAAGGCCCGACTTGCGCCGTTCTTTTCTAGGACTGCTACCGACATGAAAAAGGTAGCAATTGTTCCTCTAATCACATATTTAAATGGGAGTTGCGTGCGCTGACTCCTAGCGTTATCAGTTGCAAGCGGCTCTCGTCAACATCAGCGGTCGGGACGTTCCGGCGCTGAAGAGCTACTTGGACGCTTTCCTGCTCAAGGTTGAGAGAGTAAGAAGAGAACTGTTTCATCACTGGTCATCGCGCTTACCATTTCCCCTTCCTGAAACAGGTCGTCGAAGTCAGCGAGAACTTCGCCGCTCGACAAGCAGAGTGGCAGGCTGAGGGCCAATCCGGGTTCGAGCGTCCAGAACTAGACAGAGCTCAACAAGCCATGGAGGACTATCTTCAAAGCCAAGGTCATGGAACCGTTGCCATGTCTTTAGGAAACCGTGTGGTCTTGAGTGGGCGACAGCGCAAGGTCTACGGTCGAGCGCAGGGTGCAGGCGGGTGGTGAAATAAATGTGTTTCCTGAGTCCTGGCAACGACCGTCGTTTTTTTGCTCGTGACATATTTTTGCGCAAAGCCAGGCTAGTGCAACAAGAAAGGGCATTCGAGTCCCATAGTATTAAGTATAACACGCGCCTACATGCCATCTCATCCCTTGGGTAAACCCCAAATCCACTACGTGTCGGAACCCGCCTCTCGCTCCGTGCCTTCACCTGCCAATGTTGCCCCAATCCATCTCCGTACCTCCCGGCAGACCTCCCCACTCCCAAAAAGCGGTCGAATCTCCAAAGAGCGATGGGTCGAACCCGTCCAGCACTGCCGAGAGGGACTGGTCGACGGGTACCCTCACGCCAGCGGCTTGGAGCTGCGAAAGGTGTTGTTCTGCAGAGGTGAATAAGGGTCAGGAGAGACACGACAAATCTAAATAGGATGAAGAGGACGAACGCTGCATCTGCTGTTGGATTGCGCGCTGCTGCTGTTGCTGATACTGCAACATCGCGTTGTTGTCGGCGGCAATCGGAGCAGCTCCGCTGGCTTGCCATTGTTGCTGGGTGTTGGGCGACCTGCCAGACCGAAAGCCACGTCAGAATTCACTCTGTCTTCGAAAAAAGAAGACGAAACGCACATCTCATCGGGGTAGAGCTGAGTAGCAGCGACCTGCGGCGACAGCACCGTCATAGCATGCCTCGGCAGTTGAGGACTCGGTGACAATCCTCGAATCCCAGCGTCAAGCAAGCTTCGGACGACTTGAGCCTGCGCCTTTGCCGGATGGTGAGGGTTGAGCGCAACGGCATCGAGGAAGGCCGCGCCGAGCTCGAGAAGTCGGGGAAGCTTGCGAGGGTACATCCAGGGTGGTTGCTGGGCGGGAGTTCGGAGGAGGACGAGGTCGACCGTGAGGATGCCCTGACGATGACAGATAGTTAGGACAAGAAACAAAGTGAAAAACAAGAGGTCTGCTCACGTCGTTGACGAGCTTGGCCAAAAAGACGAGCGGGAAGATGTACGCAACACAAGTCTGCGACGGAGGAAGCGTCAGTTTAAGCGAACGTCTCCTTTGTCGAATCTACCAAGGTCAAGCTCACGATAGCGTCCCTACAAAGAGATCCCGATCAGTGTCAATTCGAGAAAAGGTCCAAAACAAACAACTCACATGCCCCAAGAACTCTGCTCGACAATATTGTGATCCAACGCCAACTTCCTCCACCCATCGGATCTCTCCGCCTCCTCCCACTGCACCTTCCTCCAACCGCCCTTGACCCTACTCTCCTCACACAGCGTAAACACCAAACTCTCCGCCGCCCTCACGCACTTCTCCAACCCGTCAAACTCCCACTGACTCAACCCCCTCTCGCCTTCGATCTTCTTCTTCCCCTTATCCGAATTCACGCTATTGTTGTCCCCCGAATCACTCGAGTACATCTTGTCGTTCCTCCAGCTCAGATACGCCGAAGCGTTGTAGGTGAGGTTGATGAACCACTGGAACGGGCAAAGCACCGTCATAGCCAGCGGATCGACTCCAAGCTGACGCTGGAGGATCGGGACCCAGTACTCGTCCCAAGCGGCCATCCCCTGGTTGAATCGCTCGAGGTCGCCTTTCGGGATCTTGCGGGTCCGTTCGTAAGAAAAGGAGCGGAGGATCGGGCGAGCGACTTCAAACATCTCGACGGAGGCGGCGAGGCGGACGTCGTAGGGTTGGAGTTGGAGTTGGGAGAAGAGTCGAGTGGTGGTGAGGGCTGCGGCTCCTTCCATGTTGCAGCGTCGGCCGGATTGGACGTTGCCGCTGAGGGTGGGATCGACACGTCAGCCTTCTTTGCTGAAAGTCGGCGAGGAAGGAAAAATCACGCACTGAACGTCGTTCGAAAGCAGCCAGTAATACAGCCTCAAGTCCCTCAACAGCTCCTGCGAGATCTCCGCCCCAGTCTTCGAATTCGAATACGCCTTCGCGAACTTCCCAACGGTCTCCTTCAACTCCAGTCGCTCCGCCGTTCTTCCCAAAATCCCCTGCAGCATCCAACTTGCCATCCCATTCACCTTGCTCGACCTCATCGCTTCGGCCTCGTCCTTCCCCTCTGATCTCCTGGCAGCCAACTGCGTCGGCTTGTAGAGGTTGAGCAAGTCGATCGCGCGGAGGAAGTCGGTCGTGAGCTCGTGGGGTTGAGGGTTGAGGATCTGGGGCGCGAGGATGGCGTTGAGGAAGGTGATGAGGGTTGCGTGGAGGTGGGAGGGGAAGGGGTTCGAGTACGAGGTAGAAAGGAGGAGGATGGTGTGGAAGAGGAGGGAGGAGCGGTTTCGAACGGTGACGGCGTCGCGGTCGACGTCGAGGGAGAGCATCATCACCCACGGATGGATGCTTTGGAAGAAGCTGTGTGCTCAAGCTCGTCAGCACTTTGCTTCGTAAGAGAAGGATGGAGGCCACCCACAAATCGAACAGCTCCTGACACTCCTTCATCGTCAACATATTTCTCGCCACGATATCCGGCATCCCCCAATCCTCTCCCGAAGCCTGCACCCTCGTCCCTCCGGGCGTGAAGCCCTGCCCGACGACCGCATCGATACTCTCTTTGATCATCTCCATCGGGTTGTTCCTCGATGTTTTGGTGATATCCTCAACTGATCCTCCATCGTGGTCCATGTCGTCGTCGGAGCCGATCGACTGAGCGTCATGCGAGACCGACTGCGAGGCCGTCGAGGCGTCGTGCCGGCGAGAAAGGTGGAGAGCGGATTCGATGGACTGGAGACGCGAGGCGATCTCAAAGAGTCTATTGTAGAACACATTGCCACACATTAGCACTCCTTAACCCAACAATCTCGACCAGAAAAGGAAAGACAAAAACTGACTTTTGCGTCATCACAGGATCAGCGCCGCCCGCTGCCGGCGTCGTCAACGACGAAGGTCCAGCGGCGGGAGTGTCGTCCGAGTTCATGGCCCCAGGGGGGATCGTCGTTGACGGCGGGAACTTGCACTCCATGCCGTACCTGGACACAAAAGAAAGAGCACGAGATAAAGTTAGTACGGCTGAGCGTGCGCGCGTGTGCGGGCGTCCGAAAGGGTGGGTCGATCGGAGGACAGGGACGGCGATCTGCGTCTGGCGCGTTTCGGCGTTCGCCGTGGGGAAAGAGAGAAGGGACTGACAGTTCGCAACGTCGACATGGAACTGTTTGTGAAGATATTTAGGAACATGTGTGAGCCTGAGAGCAGAAAATGAACTCACTTCGGGAAGGTCCGTCGCATCTGCACGCAAAGCGATGGGTCAGCCACGAAGTCCCACGCTGTCTACCTACAACTCGCAGAAGAACTTCATACCTCTGCTTCGTAGACTTGCACCTAGACACCCATTCCATTGTCAGCTTCCTTTTTCGAACCCTCCGAAAAAAAGACCTTTAACGCACCCCAAACAAGCTGCCCGACTCCTCGTCTTCCTAGCCTTCACTCCCTCCCCGCCATCCCCATCATTCTTATCCCTCCCCCCAAGCGACACCTTCTTCTTCGCCTTCCCCGAAGCAGGTTTCTTGTTCGCTGGCGGGAGGGACGAATCGTCGAGTCCAGCCGGCGGGGGCTGGAGCGAGAGGTTCCCAATGTGCGACGAAGTCGAGGCCTGAGGCTGGGGTTGAGCGGGAGGTTGGGCGTTGGCAAGTTGGGGAGGGAGGACGGGCGGGACAGGGTAGTAGTTTTGTGGTGGTTGGGGCTGGCCTGGTGGCCGTGCGGACTGTTGCTGCTGATAGGGGTTCATGGTGTTGACCTCGTCTTTAGCCCTTGGCTTAGGCTTGTTTTGAGTGCCTGGCAGTCGCCGAAAGGAGGCGCCACGGGGACGACGGGAGTCAGCGAACGCGGGTGTGGTGGGATCGTGTGAGATGTGTGTGTAAGGTTGTGATGCTCACGTTGGAGGATATGCGATGGGTTGCTCTGCTGAAGGGATGGCGAGGGACGGAGAGTCGGCGAGGTACAAAGCCAAGGCGGGTGACGCTAGAAACACGAGGCGAGGCGGCTCGCTCTCCCCAGCTTAGAATCTGCGAGGTACTCTTCCTAGGTCGTGGGAGTTGTCGAGTGCTAGTGCTGGACGCGGGGAGCTGAACGAACAACGCGGGGGGATGGTCAGCACTCGTCAACGCCGAACACAGCTCCGCCGCCGCATGAGCTCTGCTCACCAGCCAGAGACTCACTGACGCCGTCAGACGGTGGTCCTCTGTCCTGAAACGAGTCGAAACCGAGAGGAATTGCCGGCTCTGGTCGAGCGTTTCGTCGGTCGATGGACTGGCGGGCTGGCTGAGCAGGCGGGCAAGCGCGAGAGTGTGTGGTGGGGTGGCGCGAGTACCGTTCGCGCTGGTTCCAACGAGACGGTGGTCGCCGCTGACTTGTTGATGTAAAGTGTGCGACGGGTGCCAGGAAGGGTATACGGTCACGAACAAGGGCGAGCGACGGTGGGAGGCAGGGACGGGAGGGCAAGGCACAGAGAGACGCTTTCGCGGGCACAGGCCAACGAAGAGAGGAAGCGGAGCCGCGATGCTGCGCGGGCCTGGACTGACTTGAGCTTAAATTTCTGAACACAATGACGTGGTCTGCATCCACCTCCATTCTACTCGTGGCTACCTTCTAATTGCTGCTACCATCACTATCTCTTGCTGCTCATTCAAACCCGTAAGAGAGAAGGGATCCACACCCCCGCACGTGACAACTTACGACTGAGACCGGCGATCTGGCACCCAAGCTCTCTGAAGCTTCGTCATTGTGGATCGGAACAAATACAGCTACAGTACGATTCATCGCATGAAGCAGCCCCGTCGTGAGACTTGGAAAAGATCTACGCTACACCAAAGTCGACGACGTTCGCCCTCGTCAAAGATCTTCGTCGGCTGCCCAATTCCCTCAACGCAAGTCTGACGCGGGAACCAGGATATCCTTATATGGTTAATGAACGTGTCTCGTCCATCACAGCAATGGTCACAGGCTGAAGTCTGGGCATACATACTTCGTTCTCCAACAGTCTTTTGTCTTCCCTGCTACATATCCGGCTCTAGTCCCGCCAACGAACGGAGTTACGCGCGCATCGCTCTCATGCAAGGAAGGAAAAACTGTGCAGAAATGTGTAGAGAATTGCAGAGGTGTAAAAAAGACGAAAGCGTGGGGTAGGCATTGGCTACAAGTGGGAGGCAAATCGAGAAGATCACGGAGACGGAGAGAAAAGCACGCTCAACCTGGAGTTCGTTGTCGCACACGTCAGCGTTTAAAGAACACTTAGAACGTCAAAAGAAAGAAAATAGAACGCACTCAGATGGAATCCACCAGCTCCTTCCTTCACGGCCGTCATGACGCGCTCTTTCACGATCTCCCGACTGCTGTAGTCTGGGAGTTTGATGCTGTGGAACGTGGTTGTGATCAGTTCAATGGACCGGTCGTAACGGTCGCAAGCAACGAAACGTACTAGTTGACGCAAGTCATGACAGAAGGGAGAGATCCGTCACCACCGTCCTTGCGAACAACGGTCAGCGACGGGGATAGGGCAGGGAAACCACCGATTGGAAGACGTGGCCTGCGAGTATGGGTCGCTGGTCAGCGACGAGCTTGGGTAACATGAACAAGTAAACACTGCTCACGATCCGGTGATGAAAGAGAGGAACTCGCGTCGCTCGGCAATGGTGAGCTCCGACATGATCGAGAGCAAGTCGCGAACTGGTCGACTATCCATCGTGAAGCCATGATCCGCCTTGGCGGCGTTAGTGAGACCTGCAAGGGATCAAAGTCAGTCTCCACCATGACATCTCAAGGAAGATTGAGTGAAAACTTACCCTCAACCGACCAGTCCTCGTCAAGCGCTCCAGTCATCATCACCAACTCGGACGCCGTGAAGCTCTGAAGATCGCGAACGGGGAAGACTGTTCGAAGGAATCAAGGTTAGTATCCACTTTTCGGACGTCCGAAACAATAAGAAGCAGCTCACCACTCGAGAACCCAGACTTGAACTCCTTGACCTGCAACATCACGCCCTTGCGAAGCGTCCAGTCGATCACGAGCGAGATGTACTCCTCAAGGTTCCACATGTCGACGGCGATGTCCCTTCCACCGGCCTTGAGCTCGATGTCGTATCCGGGGAGGGTGAAGTCGAGCGTGAGGTCCGACACGGTGGCGCCCTTGATCTCGATGCGGTCAATGGCGTCCTTCTTGCTTCCTCCCGACTGCGCAAGAAACAGGTTTAGCATTTGATCCCTTTCCAATAACGACTGAAAAGACTGACGATACTATCATCGTCTTCAATGGCGGCCTTGGAAACGAGGTACTCGCGAAGGTGAGAAAGAGATCGACCCAGCTCCTTGTCGACGTTCTGGAGACAAATCTCATATGAGCGACCAGTTCAATCAAGCAGAGGAAGTGACAAACCATGACGGTCGAGGCCTTGAGGGGCAACTCGTACTCCAACACCATTTTCATGAACGCCTTACTGAAGTGCACGTCGATGATCCTCGAGTCCATGAGCGCCTTTGCGACAAACTGTCCCAACACGCGGAAGACCTTGAGGACCTTCTTGCCTGCCTCCGCGGTCGCATCGTCGAGAGGCCTCGGGAAAAGACCAGCCGGACTGAAGACGTAAGAGGAGGGTCCAGCGGCGTCGGTGTCGCGCCAGAGAGAGAGGTCCTTGCGAGCGAACTCCTTCGACACGAGGGCGTAGAACTCGAGCGTCGGCCCCAAACCACTGCCGACCTCGCCGAAGAACTCGACCTCGAGACTCGCTCTTGACGATCCGTACAGCTCGAAGACCTGAAAGAGTGTTGTCAGTGAGAGCAAAGAGGTCGCACAAGAGAAAAGCGAACCTTGAACGCCGACTCGAGCATCCTGTCGCGCGAGATGCGGACCTTCTGACGCTGAAGACGACCAAGGAAACCGAGGTTGTCGTCCCTCCTGCTCGAGTCGATGCGAGCCTGACCAACCCACTTCTGCATCAAACGAGCGTAGCCAAAGGCCGTCGACTGGAGGAAGATGTGGCGGGTGTCGAACGGGAAGAGGAAAGGGAAGTACTGAGGGAGGTCCGTCGCCCAGTCCGGAAGGCAAGCACTCGCTACAATCATCGGCTCCTCGAGTTGACGGTTGAGCTTGGCCGTGAGCTTGTTGTTGGTGAACGCGCTCTCGGGCAAACCTGGAGCAGGTCCCGTCTGGCTTTCGGGGGTGTCGCCATACTCGGAGTTGATTGAGTGTAGGACCCAGAGAAGCTGAAGGATCTTCGCTTGCTGACTGTCAGAGGGGATCGACGACGGCAAAATGGTCGGCATCGAGTCGTCTCGAGACTGAGGAAGGGGCGACGATCGCTCGCTGTCAGGTCGCGCCGGCCCGGCAACCTTGCGGAAGTTGACGGTGTAAACCTGGTGCCAAAGGCTGCCGCGGCGGTCGGGCTGGGCGGCGTCGTGCTTGTGGACGGCGCCGTAGACAGTAGTGTCGAGGGCGACTGGCTTGCCGCCGATGGAGAATTCGAGGTGGAAGTCGGTGGGTTCCGACTTGACTGCAGCGGCATACGATGAAGCTCGTGGCTTGGGAGCAGGAGGCGCCAGTTTCGAGGTCGAGGCTGACTTGCCGAGAGTGGGTGTGCCGACTCGAGTGCCGTCGGGGGTTTTGGCCACGAGCTTGTCGTCGTTGACCTCGAGGTGAACGGTCCTCTCGTCCCGCGATTGTGGCGCAGCGTCGAAATCCGTGGCGAACAGCTGCAACATGAGTCCGTCAATACTTGAATTCAAACTAACAGCAAAAGGAAACGCACCTCGTCATCCTCCTCAATGTCTCCCTCGTCTTCATCGTCGTGGTCCTCCCCAGCAAAGACTTCGTCATCCTCGGCGGGCATGGGCTGATCCTCGTCAGGGCTGTGAAAACACAAAGCTGTCAGCATCGAACCCTCCATGGGTATTTCTTGGAAACAATTACTTGGAGGGGTTCTCCTCAGCGTGATCGGCCTCCTCATCATCGAGAGTCGCCTTGCTCGAACTCGCCCCGTCGGCTCCCTTCCCACTGAGGCGGCTGCTCCGTCGTCTCGTAAGCGGAGGGTTCGAAGGTCCAGCGGTGGAAGTCGAAGCGACCGCGTCTTCTAGAGTCAAAGAAGCCTTCGTAGCAGACGTGCTCTGCTCGCCCGACTCTGGAGGAGGGGAAACACCGTTGGCAGCAGCGAACGCGGCCAAGAAACTGGAGAGCGTGCCAGCTCCAACGGCGGATCGACTGCCGCTAGCGCGGTCCGAGGAAGAGGTCGCCGCCAGGATTCGAGGACGAAGGTAGTCGTTGAAAGCTTGGAAAGTGGCAATGGCGTGGATGGAGACGACGATGTTGGTGCATGAGCGAGGAACGTCGCTTCCTTCCTCGGCGATGAGACGAAGCTTCAGCTGGCGAGCTAGCATCGAAGGAGCGCTCCGTCGTGGATCCACTGAGCAAAGAGCTTCAGCACCATTGACCATCTCACCAGAAGAATGTCCTCACCATCACTCGAACTTGACGCAGCCAAGGTGACTTCAAACTCTTCCATCCTGCTCAAGCTCTCCTGGAGTCGCTTGACAAGCACTGCGAACGCTGGGGTCGTCGCCGCGCCATCAAGCTGGGGCATGAACGCCTTTGCGAGGAGCTCCTGTCGCTGCGAAACACTCGCTGCGAAGAAGAACGTCGATGGTCAGCTCCTTTCGCACAGTTCACTCGTAGAAGAGCCACTCACGGCCGTCGTCTCTCGTCTCGGTAGCAAACCTCAACAACCCATCAACCAACCCACTTTCCAACATCTCGAAGCTCGACAGCGGAGTTTTCTCGTCGGCGAAAAGCGCAGCCATCTTCTCCACGAGTCCCTCGACCTCGACTCCCTCAAGCTGCTTGACGAGCACCCTGATGTTGTCGAGCGCTGACTTGGCCTCGAGAGCTGGCTCCGAGTCAGCGGCACCGTACCTGTCACGGAGGTAGCGGGCTCGGAGGGTGATCATATCCTGAGCTTGAGCCTCGGACGAGGAGAGAGTTGTGGGAGGTGGCACCGTCACAGCGTCTGCTGGGGCACCTGCCGAAGCGTCGGAAGGAGCGGCGGTCGAAGTAACCGTCGAAGCAGCCAACCTCTTCGACTTGGAGACGTAAACGAGAGGCGAAGCGGCGATCCTCTCAATCTCGTGCATGACACCCTCGCGACGGAAGAAGTACTGGTAGGCGTCGGGCATCTTGATGAGGAGAAGCTCGACGAGTTGAAGGGCGTTGGTAACGAGGCCGGACTGGTCGCGAGACGAGAGGATTGCAGCGAGGAAACTGGCCATCGAAACCGACTAGATTCAGGAGTCAGTCGTGATGGTCGACAAGAGAAAATGGAGACAGAAGCAACGAACCTTGAGAATCGAAGCCAAACTCTCCTCATCGCACAGCTGTGTAATCTTCAACAGTCCCAAGACGGCCTTCGTTCTCACGCCCGAGTTGACGCTCGCGGAGTACACATCGACCAAAGTCGGAAGAAGCAAGGCGTAAAAGCGCTTGACGACCAGCTTCCTCTTGTCGTCACCACCGCTGTAAAGCTCCAAGCGCTTCTCGTTGACGGCATCGCGGTGGTCTCGAGATCGGGTGCGAGAGGAAGTCGAAGCTGGGGCCGAGACGGGCGTAGGAGCGATCGCTGCGTCGTCGGCAACCTCCATCTTGACCTCAGGCTCGGGGAAGGGAACTTCAGGCTTGGTGGCTGAACTTGAGGGGGCGGGAGCGGGGGCGGGGGCGGAGAGGTCGGGAGTGAGCTCTTCGCGCTTGATGACGGGTGCTGGTGTCGAAGTGGACGAGTGAAGTTTACGCTCCTTGGGCGAAAAGGCCTTCGCGTCAAAGATGCCATCTGTCACAGGCCGTGATGAGCTCTCCAGCAGTGATAGAAGCAAAAAGGGAATGACGAAGTACCCCTCGGCAACCCAGGCAAAAGCTCGCAAACGAGGTTCAGCGCCTCCTGGATCTGCTCCTTCGGTCGCTGAACCAAGTTCTGCATCACGATCGCCTCCTCGCCTCCCTTCTTCTGGACGTTGAACTCGCCCTCGGTCCAGTCGGGGCTTCCAACTCCGGTGAGAATCTGGTTTGCGGTTTCCGCGACGCCGAGCTCGACGAGTTGCATCGCCACATTGGGACTCGCGCGGGCTGCATCAAGCCCGAGTCAAAGGAACGTCGAGGGATGGAAGAAGAAGTGAGACGAACCAGCAGTCGAAAGCATCTTCAAGCATTGGGTGTATGTTCCCGTTCCAACCGAAGTCGAGTCAGGGTTAAGGAGAAGCTTGACGCTCGCCAGGAGATCCTCGGAGAGCTGCAAGAAATACCTTGTCAGCTGCTGTGGAAATATTGAAAGTGAACGATAGCCTCACAATGCTCTCGAGTTTCTCAGGGTAGTGCCTGTAACTATCCGTGATCCTGACTACGGCCAGCGCAGCTTGCTCGACGACGCGCTGATCTGGGTACCCAAGGATGTTCTTGAAAATCGGGGTGACCTCCTTGACCAGGTCGAACGAGTCGGGCGAGAGCGAGCGACAGCAATTCGCAGCGGCGGTGACGGCTGTTCGCTGGACGTGGAAGGAGAAAAAGTCGAGGAAGCTGAGGATGGCCGAAAGACCACCTTCGCGGACGATGGCGTGCGGGACCTCCTCGGAGATCTTTTCGAGCGTCTGGAAAATCGGACGAGCGCAATCATCAGCAACTGGGTGATATCAACGAAAAAAAAAAAGACGCACACTCAGAGTCTGCTCGGCCAAATCGATGTACTGAATCTCCATCAACTTAGCACAGAGGACAGGAACGGCGCCGCCGTAGACGACCGAATGTGCGCTGCCGGGAAGGGCCTCCATGAGGTTGGCGAGACATCGGCACGCGAGCAACATCATCTTGACGTTGCTCTCCTCGTCAGCCTCGCTCCCACCACCCATCATCTCGCTCGGGTCCAGTCCAAACGCGAGCATCTCCTCCTTGGTCATCCCTCCACCCCCACCTCCCGTAGCTGAGCTCGGGTTGTTGTCGCCGCGAAGGATGTAGACAATCTCCTTGACAAAGCTCTCGACCTGGAAGTATCCACTGAGGGTGTCTTCCGTCGAAACGCTGAGCACCTCCGTCAACTCCTGCAACGCCTCGAGCTTCTGTTCGGCCGTCCCTGAGCGATCCTTGAGCGTCGCGAGAATCGACTTGAGCCTCCCCGACATCCCGCTCATCAAGCCTTGGAGCGCACGGAATCCTCCAAACGCTCCTCCAGCGAGACCGGACGCGGCGGCCTCGAGAGCGGCCTCGACGGCTTCGCGATCCCTCTCGCGCTCGGCGTCCTGATCGACCGAGTAGCGGTGCGGCGGCGAAATATCGTCGTCTTCGTCGTGCGATCCCGTTCCGTATCCATCATGGTCGAGGAAATCTTCGTCCACGTCGTCCTCGTCCACTCCTTCGCCGTCGTCGTCCCCCTCGGAGTCATCCTCATCATCGTCGTCGTCCTCCGAGTTCTCCTCCTCATCTCCTGAAGGATCATCCTCGCTGTCCTCGCCATCACTGAGCATCCTGTTCTCTCCATCCTCGCCATCCTCG